>JBCAUI010496280.1:0-13515 GCA_038406195.1 Haplosyllis anthogorgicola | reverse complement strand
CCCCCCCCCCCCCCCCCCCCCCCCCCCCCCCCCCCCCCCCCCCCCCCCTCCCCTTCCCTCAACTGGTACATGCAATCTTTTGCAAACATGCACTCTCTGCAACCGTTAAAGCTGAACTTGGGAACAAGTTATCAATGACAGCATTGCTCTAGGTACGCTGAAAATGCATGCAAACGATGAACGATAAATGGGCAAATAAAACATTCCAACCATACAGCCCTTTCACCGACAAGTGTTGAATGGTTCAAGGGAGAAATATTAAGCCCAAGCTCCTCCACAACATTTTAATATAACGTAGTTAACCTGTTCGACGTTCCGTGAGTTCCTTCCTGACCACTTCGGTCCGGCTCAAATCCATTCTGACTTGTCCTTTTCAAAGAACGATATACGATCGCCATTAAATTCAAGGCTGTGGTGTTTTACACCTGATTTTTTTGTGCAAAGAATAATTAACTGTTCATCAGCCTGTAATGCGTCTGTTAGAGTGATAAGAGACCTGTTCGCATAACTAAAGCTCCATTCCATAACATGAGGTGGAAAGATCATTTCTGGTGACGAGAAGTCTTGATCATCATTTGACAGAATACATTCAATGGTTCTAAAGAGTTTTAATCATTTTACATTATAAGCAGTGCTTTTTAGGGGGTAGAACAACAGACTTCTGATCGAGTTATCGTCAGTTCAGTCCCGGTTCAAGCTTTCCATCCCACTTAGGTCAGGTGGAACGAGTACCAACCTATGTACCGGGGTAAATTTAGATTGGTCCCCAAGAACGAGATAAACGCAAATGTCTTGTCCGAGAAATTGCATAGAAGATACTGCAATATCTTGTAGGTTGTCTAGAGCAAATAATGCTGCCACGTGGGGCGCGTGTTAAATAGTGCCCAAAAACTCCATACAGGCATTGGTCCATTTATGGTGGTGCTCAATTCTTAATTGCTCCTCAAAATTCCAATTTTTTCTTATACTCATCCTCAAAACCTCTACCCAGCTAGGACCCCGAAGGATGGTATTCCTAGATCGTTGGGTGATAGGACGGCTACATCTCTTTGTGTAGTACCATAAGGTCTGCAGTACTTAGTACTGACCTTTGTGAATCTTCCGTACTCTTAAATCACACCAAACTTACTAGCCAGATGTAAGCATTGAAATCCCCCTTTTCCAGCAGAGTGGCAAAGAGATTGCTGAGAAGCCACAGAATCTGGCATTTAGATCACTTTTTCGATGTTTTCTTAAAACACAAACAATAAATTCGGTACTTACAAAGTGTTCACATATCTTTTTCACTAATTTCTTTTTTCGCTAAATCAACATCAATGATGGTTGTTTCCATTACTTTCCCAAACAACAAAGGGCATTTCTCTTCATGTCAATTTCACTTCGCAGTCGTGATCGAAAAAATAACCTTGACATCTTAATCTTAATTAACATTACCTCCAACAATGATTTCACAGTCCGAGAAATCCGAACAGCAAGGGATACGAAACGTTACCGGCTTCCAGAGATTCCGCGGGAATTCCGCGGGGAGCAGGCGGCTCATTATACCTCACGACTCGGAGAGGTACTTCAGCCGTGCGAGAAAAACTCACTTCCGCTAACACAGTTAAACAAATATTTGTTTGTTGATAATTTGTGGGATTTTTTTGGTACACCCTTGGAAATCAAGCTAGAAGCAGGGCTGTAGAATTATCCGAAATAAAAAGATCCGAATAAATGTTGGTTTTCACCGGAGAAATTTCATTTAGACACCTGTGGACTAAAAAGTTTTCTCAAATACAAAAAAGGTAAACCCTCAAAATCGAAACCCGCTTTGCAAGATTACATATGGCTTGACATAGTTATCAGGCGGTAATTGCTTGCTACTTTACCACGTTCACTTTGAATCTGAATCTGTCCTCATTTTCCGGTCAAGATAGCCTAGTTGTACAAGCAAAACCGCTGTACATTTTATAACTTGACATTTCTGTACGATAGGCACATTTTTCCAGAATCTATAGTAAAGACCCCTTGTGTTAACTTAATTCCATGTTATAACATTGCGGGACATTCATATTGCAGGGGGAAGATGGGTAATGCGGACTAATTGGTCAACATCGTGGCAATTTTCTGTAAGTGATTTTTGGTGATTGATTAAAACTGACCCCTCCCCTCCTATGTCGATTCTGTAGTTAACCTACGTAAATCACACACCTTCACCTCATTGTAAGCTAACATAATGTTTGCCTAGTTCTGTGTCATTTAATCTCACTGAACTTTAACAAGCCGCCACAGAAACGAAATTATCCACAAAATCTGTTGTACAGAAATCAGGTTATCAAACAGGATTTAACTGCACCTCTAAACTACAGACGAAAACAGTAAATGAATACAAGTCAAAGAACTCAAACGGCACAAAAACTTCCGACGTTAAAATCCAGTTAAACATAGAACATTACACCTCAATCTACAATACAATCCATAAAATATTCCCACATATTGTAAGGGCAGAATGTTGCATCATTAAAATTAAAATTTTGTCCAACCTCGAGGATGACGTAGGGTAACTAAATATTCGTAGGACACAGGGTTATTACTCCCTTAACAGGTTAGCGTTACAGTAATGAACATTTTTGGTGAATCCACTGTTACTCCAGTTTAAGATTTCGAAAGAGTTTGGATTCAAATGGTCATATTCTCGGCCCACAAACTACCTACAATGAAGTTTTATCGTAAATTTTTGTTTATGTCATCGCACTTATGCGGACCCGTAATATCTGCAACGGAACGACGTATTCTTATTCTCGTTTATCGTATACCGTGTCACACATGGTCAAACCATAAACAACGACGGTCAAAGTATTAATTTAACTCCTCCACACGTATGTATAACATGTCTCTAACATCCTAGACGTAATACATGTTATAAAGACAAAAACACTAACTACCCGCTGGGTACACGACTTCCTTTGACATCAGGAATGCGTCGGTTTTGAATTTACAACCCGCGGAATCCGTACACTGGCACATACTACGAAAATGTTAAATGTTAAAAACGTTTTTTGAGCTAATGCTAAAAGGATATAAATGTCGGACAGGATAATTCATACATGGTAAATCAAATTTACTGACGAAAGCAAGCGAAAAATTCCAAAGCATAAAAATAACGTTTGTATTAAATTTGGATGACAAGTCAACTTTGGTCTTTTCCAAACATCAAAGACGTTATCGAACGTGTTTCGCTTCAAAATCTAACGAACTAGTCTGCGTGAACATTCCGCGTAGCTAACTTCAAATTACCACAGGAAAACCTCATTTATTCGAATTTAGCCTTCTTGTCGAAAAGAAGCACACTCTATTTTTCGAAAGCAATAAATTAATATTTTTCCAACTTGGACATTTATTGACAGTCATATTTTGTTGCATGGTATCAATATCTTGTATTAAAACTTTTTGGTGACAGAAATGTCTTTACATGTTTAACATTCAGAGTTGCATGTATTTAAAAAAAAAAAAACCCTGGTCCTTTGAAAAGACTCATTATCTCAAAATTTGGTCTCAGCACCGGGTGCTTCTATTCGACTAAATGCGATATTGTATTTCTTTGTGAATTCTACAGCCTGAACGACTATGAGATTCATAGTTACAGATCAACCTTATCAGAGGTAGCTTTCAAATTTGTCTCACAATTCTCGCAATTTATGTCAAGCAATTACTGTTGACAGGATTCTAAATAATACAATTTGACAACATGTCAGCCGTTATTTACTTTGTTTATTTTGATGTTCTCAGCCAAAGAAACAAATGTAACTTACAAGCATCTCATTTAACCTCATCTTGTTCTAATGAGGTCCTCTACAAGGTCAGTGATCATTGACTTAGTCCAATGTACTCATTTCTAACTTCCTCTATTACAGTTCAGTACTATGTAAAAGGATTCATGATTTAAGCAACATTATCATTGTTCACGTTTCTGCGTCATAATTGCGCTGTCATATATATAAACAAATTTGCCACTGTCTTACCTAACGTAGGTCAAATAGGCATTCAATAGACAAAGAATACGGTACAAGACAAACCCTTTCAAATTGTAATTAATCGTGTCGAAATTGCAACCAGATCGAAAGACCAGCAATATCCCAGCTTAATTGCACCACAATCAGGCCCAAATGAGTTATTTGTCGCATATTTACATTCAAAGTTTATGGTCTGTCAAATCAAATTCTGCTTGAAAATTTTAAATCAATCTATCTAAGATGGCGGCACATGATGACGCCTTAAAATACAGTGCTATCATATGACGCCATGATGCTAGAAATACTGTTGTCACATTTTCAATTTCAATTTATTCTATCTATTCTAACAATCTATTGTAACTTTTATATACGACAGACAATAGGCAATAATATTTTTAAAAAATTGCAAAGTCATTTCTTTGAATCAAGGCAACAGTCACGCTAAGTATCTGTACTACCCTGGAATGTTAAACGAAGCGACATACCTACACATATATACCAAGAGGTACTCAACAAAACAATTCACTTGTAAACAACTAACTAATTACACTCTAGTTGATGGGCAAAGCTGCTTAATTCATTAGAAAAAGTACAATTGTTTGTTGCGGAATGTAGGCCGAGTGCGGAACACATCAGCAGGATACGGCAAGCGAAAGTGGCGGTCAGGTTCTGTGTCTACAACTTTCGAGAATTTCTTCCTGTTCTTTCGTTTCGTTCCTGGTGTTCAGAGAAGCGTACTCAAAACTGACCGGATTGATGACGCCGAGCGCTTTGTGGACCAGCGAATCGAATATGATTATTTTAAGGGTAAATATTTTATGTTCGAATATGCTGAATTGGCATAAATAAATCAATTAAAGATGAACATACTGGAGCTGAAATTTTGAGCACGGAGAACTTTTAGAGACTGCAGTGTTAATAATGGAGAGTCCTGGGTTTTGAAGGATGAATGCTTTTTGAGGTTGACTGGTAATCTTCCCGCATGAAGATGCGATGGGATGTATTGATTATATTGTAACATTTCGTTACCGCATTAAAACATTTGCATTCGATTTTAAGAACAAGAGTTGAGGAATCCCGTCTTTACATTGGTTTATCAGACAAGGTCCTATTTACATTAATAAATACTTCCCAAGAACAGTCATCACCTGACGAGGAACTCTGCACAGGTGAGAACAGCGTAACAAACTCGCGGTGTGAAAGATTGAGCTATTAAAGCAATGACTGTATTACCAAGGCAAAGCTTCCAATGCACAAAGTACACGCCTGTCTGTATACAGATACTGACGGATCTATCTGTGTGTTGTTGGGTGTAATTCTCTACCTGTATAAACTGTACCAGCTGATCACTCTGGGTATGTAAGTCCGTTACAGGCCTTAAAGCTGTGAAGCTGTATGGCTGAGTTTGACTCTGACTGTACCAGTGATAGATTTCCTCTGGGTGTTTCCGAGGGCAAATAAGCAAAAGCTGCTTTCTGGGTATTTCTGATTGTTCAATATTTATTCCTCAATGCGGGAAAGGAGTCAACGATTATAGTTTCTTGCGTAATAATTTAATATATGCAATGTCTTCCAGATCTCTCTGTACTGGTTACCATACTACTATTACTCTTCTGGGTTCCTACGAGGGCCACCCTGAGGACTGAAGTCACTTGTGAAGAATATTATGAACCCCTGCTTGCTTTGTAATAACCCAGCAAAGGATGCATGTCATATTCATTCGGCGAGCGAGACAAGACTGATTCTTCAGCAAAAGTTTCCCTGGAAGCAAGTTAATATGGGTCACTGTGCTTCCAGGTGTAACCGGAGACTCAGGTACCTTGACGCCACAAGTGTAACGAATTGTTAGCCACAAATTTAGTTTCCCTGAACATTTGTTTTCTCCATGTGTATTTGGGGTGTACATGCAGTGAATCCAATTCCTCCTGCATCATTGCAGTGGGATAATAACAGTGTAATCATACAGCTTCAACTATACTGCTCTGCTTCGTGCTCTTATTCTCGGCTCCCACAAACCCACTTGACCAATAACATTGATGAACTCAGTCGAATCAAGAGTGTGAACACCATAAGTGATACGGATATGGATGCCAAGGATGACCACAAAGAATTAGCATGATACAATGCTCATAACTAGTGTGGGAGTCGAATGAAACTGAACTGATACTCTGCAGATTGGAACACAGAGAATAGAGTTTAAAAAAGAGAATGGCAATACCGTTGTTTCCAACGGTATTATCAAAACATTGAAACTGCTGTATCACAAGCTGGACAATGGCCTGAGTCAAGAATGAATCAGTGACCTACGGAGACATTAAATGTCCATGTTGATACAAATAGTTCACAGTTCTTGCCTTTTCTGATACAATCTGACTTCACATGCACATCAGTGAAGGAAACTACAGGAAGCAGCAAAAGTTCCATTGATCAATCGCAGAAAACTACAAGATAAATACAAAGGATCTGACTCACATTGAATAACCCAGCACCTGACCTGCTTACAGATTTACATAGAAAGAAAAAAGCTTCTGCGGCAGATGTTGTGTGTTTGTAAACTACTGTAGTGGCAAGCCACGAAAAAACCAAGCAGTTCGTATTGAGGGTGATTTCAAGGACTTGCAAGATGACATAGAAGTAATATGCGGTCAACCTTCAAGAACACACAGGTAGGTTCTTCGACACTGACTTGTATTCTAAATGAGAAATACATATACTAATTTACCATTTAAAAGTTGTCCAGATGTAATTTGTGCAGGTGGCCATTTTGTTCCAGAACAAACAACAATCATTCAAGAATATATCAAATGGACAACACGTGTGTAAGGACGACAAACACCTCTGCAGATGTATGTTTGTTTTCACATTACGTAACACCTTGACTCGATAAAAAAACCATATCGTTTTATGTTACTGCGCTAAGTACCTATCTTTGTGGTACATTCAGTATCTGCATCTGATTATGACATTTAGAAGTGCATATTTATCGAGACATAGGAACAACATAAAAACCTGCTACATGAACCAAATAAAGACTAAACAATAAATGTTCTGGAGATACATGCCTTTTGGCCTACATGCCTCAGATTTACATGCTACTTGGTGCCAACATATCTTGAAGTTAGCAATACCAGTAATATTAAAAGTATAATCCCGGAACGATAAGTCTTTGTCCTGCAAACGAATATTCTTCGCGCTATTGACCATTTCTTTGCTTTGGTAATAAGTGGACTGATGTCTTACTTGTTAAGGGTACTCAATGGCGCTACATGCAAAAACAGAAGTTTCAGAAATGAATGTTAAATTCATGTGAAAGATTCAACTGATCTGCTCTCAAATTGTCATTATTTCGATGGGTTTTGGACATGTATGTAGATGCATAGTTCTGCAAACTCCTGGAAACACTTAACGGAGCTCTATGTACAGAAAGCTTATGAGGTACTTCTACAATTGAAGATTATGTCTTTAACTCACCAACTTAAGTTGAACGCTACGTGAAGAAACTGAAACCCCAAAATAGAAATGACATCAGCACAAAACTTTCGGCCTTATCTTCACTTTAACAAATACCTGCGTGTCCTGGAAACACTTTACGGAGCTCTATGTATAGAATGCTTATGAGGCATAGGTCCAGATACGAACACGATGATGTAGGTATTGACAGACTCCGGTGATCCGTTTGTAACCCTGTATCACGATGATAGCTACTCAGCTCGGGCGCTGATATAAAACTCTTAGCATACCTCGCAATACAGACGGAGCGAACACCAGACACAAAATACAACATCTAATGAGTACATCATTAATGTACAAAGTTGTTGCGATTATTGTTCCTGACAGAACGTATTATGTGATTAGCCAGGTATAAGTTTATTCCAGATGAAAGCACAATGATATGTGAGTGCTTCGGCTGTGATATGTACGCAACTGTGTCTTGATTCTAATTTGATGTTGAAGCCTACGGTAATCTGGTGTACATTGCTGCATCAGGACATCCTCATATCAGAAATAGTGATGATAACAGCGTTTTATAATTTTACCATCTTTCCAGGGATGCACATTTAACATACTTGGAAACCTGCTGATTTTTTCAACAAACTATTGCATGGTCGTTGTGGCCTTATTCGACAATTCACCCTAAAATCATTTCCACAGGCTGTAATTCGTTTCTTTTTTTACCGTATTTCAGGGTGTGAGTTTAGAAATCTCAACATCTCGCCAAACAGACTGGCTGGACGAACATACCACTGACTACTAAATGTGAATAGGGCTGAGAAAAATGTACTCAACGATGTACACAAACAACTAAAACCACCGTTCAACAACACTCCAACCAAGTCATAACACTTCAGGTAGGAACTAAAACCAAAGTCAGTATCAGCCATTGTACTTGACCTAATACGAGAACACAAGTTGTACGGTTACCAGATTTTCAAAGCAAATGAGAGTCTCCCCCAGATATGGAGAAAGAGACATTATGCAAACCAATTCCATTGTTCCCCTGAGACCACCCCACCAAACAAATGCCGAAGCCTTCTGGTTAGTTAAAGGAAAATTTTGCATCACTATCTTACATACACGACCGACGACCGGACTGGACAGGCATGGGTCTCCACTTTGGATAGACGATAACAGTCTTCAAGGCTTTCAAAGTTCAATTATACCCCAATACTTCACAAGATTACAAATCACACAATTACGGCACAGCAAATTAGGCAACAGATGTCCCAGAATAACGAGCCAAGGTAAAAGGCAAGCACATCTCCATCAACAACTAGTCATGAGCCCCCTGTTTACAATTCCTCTCCATTTCCTCCATTCAAGAATGCCTGTAGCCATCTAAATAATGCCGCAAGATGCATTTCAGGTGTAAACCAACTGATCATTCTTGTGTGGTATTGCTAAGGTCAAGTGAACAATGGTTGTTTTAGATAATCCAATGGTTCATTTATCAAGACTATTTACATCCTGACTCCTTCACCCACATTATCGTATCTTGCAAAGTTTCAAGCCTAACCTGACCCTGTCCACATAGCACACACAAACGAGGTCACACTACCCATCTGTAACTACGTTAACCATGGAATTATCAGGTCTAAATGGCCCGGATATGAACTGGATTTATTCTAAGAAAATGAAAAGAATCTACATTGAGTCCTCATCTCTGCACCTTGTACACTGTGTACAATGAACATCCTTTTTCACTCCTGGAGCCAAAATTATTATACAAAGCAAAGGTACACTTTGAATAGTTACAATGATTAATTCCCTCCCAACAGAGCAAAGTATGAGGTTATAAACACTACTACAATGCATTGAATAAACCTTCCAATGTATTTTCAATCAACATGGAATTCATCTACTGCTGATACACTAACTATTTTCACGTCCACCAGATGGCCCTAATTAGTCTAATTAGACTAGACTGATTCCCAACTAGAATGATTGTTGAATTACAGTTTACAATCACTTTACCAACATTAGTCTATCCATTGTTTGTACAGAGCGTTCTAATCAACCTCCTGGCTGGTCTTAGGGTTAGTGCTAACGTGTGTACTATCGAGCTCGGCAGCCAGTTAGAGATAATGCTTTCTCTACAAAGAAAAAAGGTTGGGAAAGGACAGAGGCGAGGGAGTGCATCTCCAAAAGGGCCCAAAGCGTTACAACATCCACCGACCTCTGGAGGTAACGGCTTTCAAATTTGGTGTGTTCTGACGTGCGTTGGTGAGCCCCCTTTCTGCAACCTACACGCTGAGGTGAACTACGATGCGATCCACACTCCTCACCTTGTAATCTGTTCGCGACTAATTATTGGAACCACTTGATACAAGTTTCATCTTTTACCTGGCTTCTGCCCCCGCAAGGTCCTTTCGAGTTCAAAGAAGTACTCCGCTACTACTGAACCAGAGTGTTTACTTTTCGAATACCAGAAATTTATTTTAACACTGTTCAGCTTTAATTACTAATCTTGGTGGGTTTGGTTTCTATGAGGTTTTGATCTGTACCGTTTCGCAAGAACGGAGATGTTGTCTCCCTTATGATATTCTACCACAACACCTGATTTATCAAACACAATAACAGAAATATAACAACTCCAGTGTGGTCTTAATTATTTTTCAAACGGCTTGTGCACCTTATAATTTATAATTGAATTCTTTCTCGAAACAATGGCAAAATATCATTGACTACACATTCGTCTTGCACTTTGCAAATTGCGATAAACAATCAGAGAATTAACCCGAGTAGAATATTTCCCCCCAAGATTTAATCCAATTCGGGTAAGAGAGCCACTTACATCTGAACAAGAAGAGAAACACCCAGTGTTGTTTAGTAACCTAATTTCGAGCAACAGATAAGAAGCTATTTCAATGGACGTTTAGTTCATGTGCGATTAGTATTAACCGTTTTTCTTGGTTTCTTTCACCTGTGAAGTAACATTCTATTTCACACCATGAAGCAGTTAAGCTGTTAAGATAAATATGCGACAGTTGTGATTAACAGTTGATTTAAGGGTTAGATGTTCTGCCGTGGAACCTGGGCAGCAACTCGCAGCTTCAATCAAATTACAATGTAAAATGTACGGAATTTTTCGTGGAATCAAACTAATGGTCATAGAGCTCCAATAGCAACCATTGAGTAAATACGCAAGCAACCAACTAGTTCAACGGGTCTTTGGTTCAGTTGTCTGTTCAAGAAATGAAGTTATCCTTTGGTGTATTAAAAGCGATAACATATTTTTCTGTATGCAAAGACACAAATATGACTTTCAAATTGGCATAAGAAAGGCAATTTGTAACACTCTACTGGTCGGGTATACATGAGAAGCTGCAGAACCATTTGACGATGTTACTGTAAACACGACTAAAATGACCTTTCGTGAAGCAGCCTGACAGAGATGTATGATTATTTACATGAACAAAAAAAGTTGTTCTCTTACAACATACTTTTGCACCTGCTAGGTGCTCCACTTTTAGCAGCGAAGCAAAACTCCATCACGTTCTGCAGTAGCCCCTTCTGCCAAACTGCTGCTGCAGATCTCAAGCCATGGGCTTCCGCATTCCGCACGAAATTACCTGTCTTCACTGGCAATTGTCAGACAATTTCCACCAGTCCAAGCATAAAAAATTGTAAAAATAGGTCCAGATGGACCTGAGCTCATTTGGCATTATCAGAAAACTAAGACAATATGGGCTACAATATCACATGGATACAAATGAAGTGTCTAAGATCAAATCCCAAATAAGTGACCTAAGAAAAACATAAATATGGCTGCCAAACTGCAACTATAGGTGGTATCAATATAATTTTTACAGTAAATAAAGAGGCTATATAGATGCATAAAGCTACCAAATATGAAGATTGTACCATCAACTGCATCTACAGGAGAAAGGTTCAAAGAAAAAAACAAGTATGGCTGCCAATTTGAGAATAATGGTCACAGGAACATAATTTTTGCTAGGCTTTGAGATGGGACATAGGTGCATGTGTGTGTAAAATATGAAGCCTCTATGATTAATAGTGTGCTCACGGCAGCTGTGCACAGACGATGCCAGACGACAATGACGCTGGACAACGACAACGACACCGGACGACAACGACGGACGACGGACAATTCATGATTCTATAGGCTCCTTGGCAATTATGCCAAATGAGCCAAAAACTCAATATTCCACTACATTTGTACGTGTCAGTGCGTTGCCTTTGATCTGTTGACTTGGTTTGAAATTAACATCGCAATCCAGATGGAAGGCTCATTGGTTCACCTTTGATTCAGTGATTCAATTCACATTTCCCTTCACAACTCACAATGAGTACCTGTTCGTTTTCCATTTGGCCTTTCTTGGCCCCTGTTTTATATCTTCATACAAGTGAACCTTGGCCTTCATCAAACCCTGAGATTATAATAAACAAATATATCAATCTTGAGCTATAGTTGTGGTAATAATAAGTAACATAACATGACATCAGTCAAGCTTAATTGGACAAGTGTATGGAAAAGATCTGGGGTACTTTACTGTAAATAAGTTCCTGGCTTTTGTTCACCTTTCAAATCTGTGCCAAAGTTAAAGAAATCAAATTTACAGCTTCATCTATTTCATTTAATCGTTGTGCAGCCAAAATTACTGAGGGCCAGATTGAACAATGAAACATTGAAAACCGGAACGAAAAGGTGTATGCAAATACGTTTCAAAGTCCTGTAAATGTGCTTCACGGTCCGAATATGAAGTGGCCAAAACCTTTTCAAGCTTATTTTCTGAACAGAAAACGGAAAAACGGAGACTCAATCACCCGTTTCATTATGAATGAAGTCTTCGTTTTCTCATTTTGTATTAGTTTTTATTCATTTTAAGAAATGAAATGTATCTACAAAACTTGAAAATATAAAAATGAAAAAATTATGAAATGGGTGATCAAATCTCTGATTTCCGTTTTGTGTCATTTCAAAGTTAAAAAAAATAGCAAAACGAGGAAACGGGTGGACTTTTCAGTTTAAAGATTATAACTTGAAAACGTTTTGGCCACTTCATACACTGAACCTTCACATTACCACGTAACCAGATATTATAAGAACTTTACATTGATAATATTGACATTTTCATGGATTATTAAGTAGACGTCTTCTGTCAATTTCCCTGAAAACAAAATGTTCCTTGAAGTCTCTTTTCATTGTTACAGTATCTCATTAGTAAGCTAAGTTGTCCGATTTGCAATTGCGTGGCCTTTTCAGTTTGAATTCTCCTGTAAGACCCAAACTATATCAACCCTGGTTCATTTTTTTCTATTTTCTGACAAGTTGTTTTGAAAGCTTTAATTATATATATTCCTTTTTCTGGCTCGTGAACTTTTCAGTGGGTGGCCGACTCTTTGCCTAAAATCACTAAGCTTTGAAATTTATTTTAGGTGCAAACTGCAGTTGGTTCGTAAATCAAAGGAAGATATGCTTAGCCTAGTTTTGTAACCTTTCATAACAATATTTTACAATGTTTTTAAAACTTACAACAAAGCCGAGCTGGACTGCACAAACTGAAACCATTTTCAATGGCAAGAGACGGCGTTCCATTTCTGCCACCATTGGAGACAATTTATTTGTGAGCAGTAAGGTCCCTATTTACTTTCGCGTAAATTCTTTCTTGCAAAGTAGGCTTAACTGGGTTGATGGATATCATATTTTTTCTTTACACTTAAAACCTTTAGTTCTTTGTAAAAGAAAAATAAGAGAACAAAAACATTTTAATGAAACACAGAGTTAATTTTCACCAGCCTTGGACTTTCTAACACCTTTCCTTTTGAAGAGAAAATAAATTCATCTACAATACCTTGTGTGTGCTGAAAAAGTCTGGGACCCCGGATGGGGATCGAACCCATGACCTCCGGGTTACATGACCGGTGTTCTTACCAGCTGAGCTACCAGGACCTCACACCTCCTCAGCACAATCGTAACACCCAATTGTAACACCCAATAATCAAGGTCTCCGAGATGGAGCCACCTGGACACCATGCAGCCTGTGATGGGCTACGATTGTGC
>JBCAUI010496169.1:0-13516 GCA_038406195.1 Haplosyllis anthogorgicola | reverse complement strand
AACACAACTGATGCTCAGAAATTTCAAAATTTCCTGTAACTTTCCACTGAATAAAATCACATAAATATATCCTTTTTGCATTAAAAATTATATGTCCAGATTCTCTGTTCCTTCATAAATCCAATGATGTAAAAAGTTTACGTTTATGTTGCAAAAATCCACATAAAATAATTGAAAATGTTTAGTTTATTAGAGATCTGATTAAACATGGCTTCATTGCCTAATGAGGATTTTTTTTAAAAATGCCTGCATAAAATTTATCCATCTTGGCTGTGAAATCCTATGCCATCATTAGACTGGTTTTGGTTTCAAAGTTAACATGTTTTAAAGGTCATAGATCACATGGTCAAGACAAAAGCAAAACTATCAAAGATGGATATATTTTATGGAGGCAATATTTAATTTAATTAAAAGCAGTGGTCATTTCAAACTTTGCATCATTTAAAGTTTATAGAAAGTTGGAATACCGTATTTGATCAAAATGCACATGCCCTAATTACCGTGCACCCCCTTTTTTGGGCTGATTCAGAGAATTTTCTGCCATCAAAGCAGAGATTGATTGTAAACTCTTTCTGGGTAGGTACAAGAAAAATTACAGAAAATTTTGTTTATTCTGCATAAAAGCACTTTTTTAGTCTCACATATCAAGGATGCCCTTATAATTTTATATTCTTTGCATAATGTTATACTCTTAAAGGATGTATTTTTAGTACATACACCTCCCAGACCAAATTTTGTTTCAATATTGACACATTACAAATTCATCGGACTAGAGCAGGTGCCAAACATTGTTTTTTAATAATGCGCACCCCAAAATTTGGTCCTCTGCGCATGCACGTTATTTTGATCAAATACAGTAGATACTTAAGATTGAAGTTGTATAGATAGGAAAAAAAATTTATGGATTGATCAGGAAATAAAGGGATCAAAACAGATGTCAATGTTTCATTGCTTTCAAGCCTTATCCACACATATACGGTACATGTTTATTTTAACGCAACTTGCCAAATGCCTATGGTTTACATTGGGTCAGAATTAGGAATATTACCATAATTCATCGGCATAAAAGTTGTGTGTATTGATAACAATAAACTTGTACGGTTACAAAAAGATCATACATTAAACATGAAGCATTAAGTAGCTTTAATTGATCACCCTTCATCAATAACTACATGATCAATAACCGATCAATAATGTGTAACTATCTGTCTGACTACGGTGATTTGTGCTGTTAAGGACACTCGATCCCTACCCTCCTACAGTTAATTTTCTCTTAATCACGTCCAAGCAAGATTTTATTTTGTCGAGTTGTTTATTTACTTTTTTTGGATGGACTTGACTAAAATAGGCATTTGACTATTTTTTATTTTGTATGTGTATAATCAATCAAAAATTTCCACTACTTGAAAGAGTCAAAAGTTATATTGTTCTAATTTTTTGGGGTTGGTTATATCACGTGTCAAAGGACTAGACTTCGTTTAGAGTTACCACCAGGAGCGCTGCAGTCTAAAGACTGCAATTAGAGTTTAACACCAGGGGCACTGCAGGCTTCCCACCCTGCAAGTCATGTGACAGTCTAGAGACTATCCTATTGGCTAATTTGAGTTACACGTTAGCATCATTAGTAGCCATCTTTAATTACTTCATCAGTTCAACTTGCACCTTTGATGAGACTACATGTATTTTGTGCCAGAGTTAATAAACTATATTCGAAGTCTAAGAACTATCGTTCTAGCCTTTTCACAATACAATAATGACAAAAACAAATGTCGAAAATTCGAATGACCAACCAGAAGTTCTGTAGACTCCATGTTGTCATCGGTTAGATTTGTTTAAAAATTATAAAATGCTTCCGAGAAAAAAATGTTCAACATTAAGTCCCCAAAGTTTCACAGTCACACGTATCTGACCGGGTAAGAGGCGTATATTCCCTCTGTAACCACCCACTATGTCAGGGTAAAGTGACATGCAGAATAATAGGCAACAGGTTGTATGTATGTACCCCCTTAAAGTATTAAACACTTACAAAAAATTAAAATCACTACGTATACAACTGAAATATGGTAGAGTCATATGATTTGACGTGTTATAACGAATTAGTTTGTGTACAAGTCATAATAAGAGATTTCATCAATCGTTTTCGAAAGTAACCTTTTATGGGATCTATAATGTAGAAAGCAGAAAATAGTTCAGACATTAACAACAAATCACTCTGGCTATGACGAATAGTAAAGGTTTTTGGATAGAACTATGCAATTCCATCTCAGTAAGGAGCACTTTAAATTAACGCAATAAATCCTGTAGAAATTCATGCAGTGCATGTATTCTCGAAAAAAGCCCAGCATGCCATGCCTTGTCATTTCCTTCAATGCAACAAGAATTGTACTTTACAAATTTTAAGGTTCTTCACTTGATTTTTTTTAAATTAAGTTAATTCTGCTTTACTAATGTGACAAAGACAGCCATATATCCACTTCGATGCCTTTTTTATCCACGTACCCTCGAGTTTACCTAGGAACAAGAGTTAAGAACATTGCAATTTCGCTTATAAATACAAATTGTGCAAATGTTCTAACTATTTTATGACTAGAGCGTTGTGTTTCTACATTTCGTAGTAAAATTCAATCACATGCATAAATTCAAAATGCAAAACGTGTGTCAGGTTTTTAAATATGAATGAATCAAAAGCAATGAGGTTTTGGAACCAGTACATTTCGTAAATTTGCATACACATAAAAATAATTTTGCACCAAAAACACAATTGAGTGACGAGCCAAAGAATTTTAAAAGAACACACTGGATCTATGCATTGTACAGAACAATTGATCTCTTAACAAACTTGAGGTAAAGTTCAAAAGAAAACACGAGGAATTTTAACTGTCAACTACTCAAAATGGCTTTTTGTTGAAAATGTTTTTGTCTTGTTTACTATGTTGAACTAGGCCAACCAATATTTTACATTTTAATGAACCTAAAGAGATACTGTCACACAATACTAATCTGCTCTCTCTGGAGTTCACACAAATAAGATTTGATGCCACAAGGTGTAGGATGTCTTTATTTGTCTTTATGTGACTGTTGAACAAACAATGTGTGATATTCACATCAGTAGCAACAACCTCAGTCAGATGTATGACAAATATTGTCTGAAACTGACAAGTAATAATCACTTAAGGTAGCAGTATACCCTGCGTACGAAATGTCTCATGTAACACTGGCATCATTGCAAATTAAATAATTTTAAGTTTATTCAAATTAATTCACGGTTTATTGATTTCCCTAACTGGAGAGCATTGTTTCTTGCCAGGAAAAGCCCTAATGTCACTAAAGGGGCTGATGGAAAACACTTTCGCTTTGTTCATTTAAATTGAATTTGGGTATTATTATTTATTTCTTCTAAAACTGAAAAGCCTCATATTACACAGCCACTTAAGATAAATGTAATTTGATCTAGATCACTGCAACAATGTATAATAATTTTTGAAAGTTCAATATCAATTAGGATTAGGACCAATAAATCTGATTCTTCTACATAAACGCATATTGTATTTGCCAAATTTAATTGTTTTTGGCACTTACTCAGTGAGGCTTTACTGGATTGAGGATTCTTCCAGGACAAATATAGCCCAACATAATGATGTAATTGACATCTAATTAGATCCGAAGTTACTTAGCTTATTACGTAGAAACAAGCTGGTTATTATATGAATATACCCTATGTAAAATAATTAACATGTGGAATGTTGCCTCAACGGACAACAAAAAATTCAAAAACTTTTTCACAAATAATACCTGACAACCACCTTCAAGCGAAGCATCAAAATATGGCACGTACACTCTGGGTAACTTTACAATCGTTAAGTGGCCGTTGGATATTTGGTATTTTGTCAACAACTTAATGTACAACAGAAAGATTGTGTACCATTGTGAGTATTGTGAAGCCAGAATTTTGAATTTGGTAACCATCCAAAAAAGTCGCTCAGAATTGTAGTTTATGTATTTTTACCTGAAGCCCTAAAAATTACCAAATAACAACAGGGGTACATACCTATTATTTTATCACTTTACCAAGTCAATATATTAGATTTGGTTTCTTACCTTAGGTGCACTTAAATTAACTACCAGCAACTGACAATAAAAATAAATCTTTTACCTACACAATTTTTCAGCATCATCGTGTAAACAGGACGTTTATGATGCACAAATAGGACACTTCCTCGCAAAAAGTCAGATCTACCTTTATTTGGTCACAAAGGATGGAGCGGGATATTTGGAATTTTAAGATTAATGTTTCTCGTGGAAAGCACGAGGATGTTACATTCAACCTCTGCATCTTTAGCTCTAAAAAATTATCTGAAGTCACCACTCCTTATTTTTTTCAAGGCAGCAGGACAGAAATTATAATACTTTAAAGATTCAGCATGAAGTAACAATAAATTGGGTTTTTCTGTCGATTTGATTCAAAATAATTTTGCTGATAATTCAAAATAATATTGATGAAATTGATCTGTTTTCCTTAAAATAGGTAAGGGATTTTCTATGCTACACAGCATGTGACGTGCATGCCGAACAGAACAAATTGTTCAACAAAAATACCTCAGACAAATATATTCGATTGCTTCCAAATACTATTGAATGAAGAATAAATTTTCCCTAAATTAGGAGTGACAAGTGAATAATATTGATTTCAATTATTTGCAGGAATCAATTGCACAATCTTGCATGTTCGACTACCATACGATGCACATTTTAACAGCTGCTTGATACGTATGGCAAAGAGAATGATGAACTGTTTTATACATAAACGTAACAAATTGAACAGAGACAATTATAAAAGCACATCTGTCCATATGATAAATATAGCTCGACTCTTTGAAGTAAGCTGTTAATTCTTTTGAAATAATTCATACGTATGCTAATAATACAGTTCAGTACAATGACATTCACAGACACTCTGGCAGTTTACAATCGAATGTAAAATAATTCAAAGGGAAACAGAACACTCTACAACAATTTATCAAAGTATGCAATACTAGGAGCAAATAAACTTTATGTGCGAATGGCGATACTCGCATACGCACACACACACACACACACACACACACACACACACACACGATTGAAAACACCACCTCAGTAACAATTGTGTTTACTATGAACGTAGTTGGCTCAGAAACCAGATATGAACAGGTCTTTGTGCATTGTAATACATGCCTCAGGCCACGGCAATTATATCATAAACATCTATATCTCAATTACATGATCATTTAGATCATACTCATATACTGGCAGATATTTCATAAAAAAAATTCTGTAATTATCCCTCTGATAAAAAAAAACGTTTCACAGTGCGTGCTTAGTTATCGTTGTTCACTTAAAATTTACTTCTATCGACCTTGTGTGAATCTAAAAGACAACGGCAGATTCTGAAAACCCTATCAGTTTTAAAAATTCTCTTTCAATTGCAGGAACTGACCAAGAGACAACATTCAAAATGTTGGGGTTCTTTTAACAATTTTCCAAAATAACAATCATTATTGTGATCTCACAGACTTGGATTTCTTCCAGTCTTGCATCGACTAATAATACAAAACCATTATTGTTTGGAACACATTAAATAATACATAGCTTAACCTGAAGGTGTCCCTTTAAAATAGAAGCATTCTAGAAAATAAAATCATACCTGCTGTTGAAATAATATAGTCCAAATGAATTAAACTTCTCTTTATTCCTTGCAATATCTTCAGTGAATAAAATCCAACTACAATATTTGACCACACCACAAGATGAAGATTGAAGATTAATCCCACTGCTGTGTATGTGTATGAGTGAGTCTTCCGGGCCTACCCACCTCTAGTACCTATCCACCTACCTACGTATTAGTCAACGTACAAATAGCTGAGAGGTGACTACCATGGAGAGGGAAAGAGGATCACATGTAAAAGGACACCACTCAGTATAAAACATACAACACAACTGTCATACACACACAGACAGGCGGTAAACTGGTGACCTAGATGTGATTTGGATTGGTACGTCCTACATGTCGGTATGTCCTTATACGTTAGTTGGTAGAGATGATGGGTATGTATCCTTATGTGTGTGACGTGGTGTATTGATTTCCGTTTAAGGTATTTGTGCATTTTTGCCTTAAAGCAATAAATTATTGTACGTGTTTTGACAAGGTGCCAAATGTCCCACTTGATCAGTTGTTCAATGAAACAGTTACTGATCAAGAGAAAGGCAATAGGTATGTTTCAGGTGTTCTGTCGGTTTAATTGGCTGTGGTCAAGTCTGTTCCGAATGATTAGATTATGGAATCTTCACAATATATCAAAATAAACCACAATTGTATCATGTCGCTTGTGTTTCCTCAATATGACTCAGTGGTTGAAAAATAATATTAAATTACATGTATTACATAAGTTTAAGTAGTTATTCATCTATAGATACATACGTACTACATTTACATCAGTAGCGGATCTAGGATTCGGGTAAGGGGGGGACAAAACTTGAAATTTGGTGAAATTGCTGACCATGTGTAGCGTGGACATGTGAGCAAAGCAAGCAAAACTTGGCATGGGGTTTGGGGCCCACCTTAGGGCCCCAGAAGCTTTAGGGTTTTTTGTTGTCAAATATGCATTCTCCTTCATTTCCTGGCACCCTTTTCATAGAAAATTTAGCAATTATTTTTCCCTTAATTTGATATTAAATTGATATAAAAACCAGAAAAATACAATATTGCAATTTATATTTCTTTTCATCTACATTAACCACACAACATTTTTCTAATCCTTAAACTACACTGATATTTTTTAACATTTAAAAATGTTCCCCCATAGGTTTTCTGATTTTTCTGATTTAGATTTTTATGAATTTAGATGAATGGATGACTCTAGATTTATTAATCCTAAGTACCATATAATGTAAACATGTACATGTAGACAGCAGGTGAAATTTGATTTATGGTAAATATCTAGTCATGTGGGTGCACATGATGAACACATGTGTGAATGATAAAAAATTTTACACTGGAGTGTGTGCAATGGACATAATGGTCTGTATCAGGAAAATAATAAATAGGAAGAGTGGTGAGGATACAGTAATTGCAGTAGAGTTCTGACAAGCAGAGTGTTGGTAAGAATAAAATCTGAGACATTATCACAAAAATGATGCCAAGCATAGTGAGGCTGAAAAATTTCTTGAATAAAAATTCATGCCAAGCGAAGTGAAGCTGAAAATTTTTATAAATTCTAGTCTAATTTTAGTCTCTTGCAGTGCTGGGGCACCAAAGTTTTGCCTGTAAAACTGGGGGCCGGGGGGGCATGGCTCCTAAAGCCCCCCCCCCGATCTGCTACTGTACATACTGCATGCAATGGTTTATTTTACACGGGAAGTTACGAATATGAACAGTTCTACTGAACAGACTGAGCAATAAGATAACTTCTATTGTAGGATCTGAGCATCAAGCACTGTGAATCATAATCAGAATACTGTCGCATACTTAGCAAAAGGAAACAAAGAATACTGTCTTTTTCTTGAACTTACTTGTCTGTCTGCCTGTCTGTTTGATATTAACCGTTAACAGGCACGACGCTTATTGCAACTGTTAGAATGAGTTAAATAGACTGAGGTGACTGGCGAATAAAGTATTAATCAGGACGAAGGTCATCACGTTAAAGTCAGGGTCATCAGAAGATTTAAATCTCATTACTTCCACGGTTCAATACATATTGGACTTTTCTTTTATCTAATTGGTCGACTGTAATCCGAATGATTGAAAAAATGCCTCCTGTTCTTAATTTATAAGGGTGAAAAATAAGGGTGGTACCCTTCATGCTTAGACCACTGTGTACAGTTTGTAATACTGACTGACTGCATAACTGTAGTGTTCTCTTCAGCTTTCACCCAATTTCGTATGCTAAAGTTACTTTCCTAAATGATATAAGAACCCTACATGTAACTATTTATTACATTATTTGCTATTTTCCGTTGTTTTTATACCATTTCACATGTCAGAGGCAGCTAAACCTTTCGCTGTCCAAGTTGACTTTAGTCATTCGCCTGTATTGCAAAAATCGCTTGTGAAATATTAAATCCTGTATTAAATTTCCTTTAACATTTCCATTTAAACACTAAATAGTTTCTGCACAATGTTCAGAAAAGTTTTTTAGGTTCGGTTGGTTAGCGTTGATTTGAACAGCTGTTAGGTGTCTGATGTCGGTGTGACTTAAGTGGATTTGTGCAAAGAAACACAAAATGCAGTATCAAGATCATAAAGATGACTATCATGCATTTTAAGCTACCCTAGTTTTGAGTAGAGCACGGGTGTCATCTAGTACTGTACTATGAGTAGATAGACAAGGTAACTATTAGAGGTAAATTTATCATGTATGATAAATCTTTCACCTATGGGTAGTGTATTTGTTTTATGATACTTGGCTCTGTACATGGCTGTAGTAAGTCTACACAAGCACTTGAGTGTAAATGTTGAGAGGTGATATGCATCCCAACGGCTCGTACTTTTCTTAGGCAATTTATTATCTTTCTTACTTTCTTAAACACGGTGATAATTCAGGCAAAGAATTAAGAAATTGGCACGCCCGCGCGTGTGTATGTGTGTGTGTGGGTCTGTGTCTTCGTGTGTGTCTGTCTGTCTGTCTGTCTGGTCTGCCTCTGAATGAATAAATATTAAATGAATAACCGGCTCCAAGCAAAGAAGAGATGTACGAACGTGTGTGCGTGCGTGCGTCTCTCTCTTTCTCTCTCAGCATGAATGAATGAATTATTGAATGAATGAATTATTAGTTGCACACATGCAAGTACATGCACAGTTTCTCCCTTACCATCTAACTTTTCCAGCAGATCATCAGTATCCATTCAAAGATCAAGCCTGACCTTGCTAAACCTACT
Source organism: Haplosyllis anthogorgicola (assembly GCA_038406195.1). Taxonomy (NCBI): domain Eukaryota; kingdom Metazoa; phylum Annelida; class Polychaeta; order Phyllodocida; family Syllidae; genus Haplosyllis; species Haplosyllis anthogorgicola. The sequence continues at coordinate 4,603 of JBCAUI010496169.1, read as the reverse complement.
TTAAATACCCTACCTTTGCAAACGACACAACATGTAAAACATACAGACTCTCAGACACAATTACATTCACGCAGCATTACATCAATACTTGACACTTATTACATATATGGCATTTCCACGTACACGTACACACGTCTGCATGCTATGCATACACCAGTACAACCCTGTACAAACACACAAGTTTAAACACAAAGGCAACAAACTGGATCGAATCGATATAATATCAGAGGCCCTTGAAGTATTAGACAGTCAATCAGACGCATACACGCACGCACGCACCCACATACAGTCACACACACGCACACACACACACACACACACACACACACACACACTCACACCACGTACATTTAGGCAGAGACTGACTGACAGAGAGATAAAGATAGAGACCAACAGCATGCACCGTGATATGAAGGATGCCTTTTAAATAAATATGCACATGTTCGACTTACCATTTTGTGAATATATTTAGAAAGTTTTCCGCCATAACGTTACATTTCCAGTCACTGAACTGAACATGCCTAGTGGATGTGTCGGGATGTTTTGACTGTCTGCACAGAGCGATACAGTAGCTCATCGTTTTATAACACACCACTGAGACCATGACACCGGTTTGACAAGTTTTCTGTGGCCTATTGAACACCACTTAGGTCCAAAATTTTGCCCTCTACCTCAATGACAACCAGACTAATTAAAGAAAGATCGTTATTTACCATAACTGAATCATTGGAGCCTTTGACAAAATATGGTCGCACGCAGTAAAAGCCAATCTTCCCCATAAACACAATTTTCTGGATCCACCGCGCTCTGCACGAGAAATAAATTCCTTAAAGAGGAGAAGAAAGATTGATTGTTACTGAAATATAGTAAGCAAAAAAAAAACACCAAATGCCCCCAGTAATGAATAAACCAGATACAAAAATATCAAATTGAAATGAAGATCATTTATCATAATTAGCTACCCATGATAAGTTTGTGCGGTAGAGTATTCCGTAACCAGGCCGTGCGGCCCAAAATTTGTGTCATTTTCATCCTAGATCCGCCAATGCAGGATATAAGATTTTCCAGAAGCATGAGCAAAAGCTGGTGTTATCGTTGGTGTACGTACACGTTGCAGCAGCTGAGCTGTGCACAGCTTACAATAAGATCAATAAAATACAACACTTCGCAGTTGGGCAGATTAGGTTCGTGTTGTCATCACAAACACATACCATACATATGTCCAAACATTCATCGCAAATCGAATTGCCAAAAAATGGTAAGTTTGATAGATTTTGTTGCTTAAGATTTAATGGAATTTTCATACTTTGTAGGAACGTATGTTTAGTGCTGGGAGATTAAACTTCAAATTTGACCCTGAATTCCAAATTTTCATCGAAAAAACATCCAATTTAGGAAAACGAATTTCCGTTGTGAGTACATTAGCATGCAATCTGCTGCATTCCAATCAGTCGTTCAAAGTCAGTCAAAAACAAAGTCATTCAAAGTCAGTCAGTCAAAAACACCGAACTGCTTATAATTTGTTAAATGACAAGTTTACATTAACGTAAGTGTTAATTGTTCGTTCATTTGCTGTCAATTAAATTTCATTAAATTAACCGAACGCGCTAATCATTAAAAATATGTTATGGCAACGCAGCGTTCGCTACGATTTTAAAGATAATGATATGGAATAGCAATAGCAATAACAAATGTAAATAATGTGCACGATTGAACCTTTGAAAAAACTGAAATGATAATTTCTTGCTGAATTGGCCAAACATTTGTTTAAAACAAAATAGTAATTTTGTGAATAAGAAGAAGAACGTTTCATTAATTAAAACTTTAAAGTTAATTATGTTCCTGCTTTCATATTATGGTTAAAAAATTCTGGGCCTAAATATTTATTCATTTTCTTACTGTTATTCTTTTTATTCATTTATTGGTTACTTTTTTCTTTTTACTAAAAACTGTTTATAATTTATGAATTTGTTTATTTTATTTTCTGTACTTATTTATTCATTCATTTATTTGTTCCCCTTTTCAATGGCAAAATAAAACAAAATAAATAAATATTGATAAAAATTTTATTTATTTATTTTGTTTTATTTTGTCATTTTCTTGTTTTTGGTGATGAACTAACAAACAGGGTGTTGTCCGGTAGACGGAAAAGCCAGGTGAGAATGAACCAATCAGCGTTTAGGCCCTGTAACGCGCAAAGATAACACGCTCACCTGTGATGCGATGAGGAAGCTGTGACTTAAACAGGTGTGTCAGAGTGACACAGGTTGTGAGAAAACAACAAGTACAATTCTCAGAGCCTTATGGATCTTGTTAATATAGCAATTGTGCAGTTGTTAGATCACTTACGTGCAAAATAAAAGCCAAAATGACATAAACAAGAAGATTGAGGAATATTATGGAGAAAATGACAGCAATGCCAGAATAAAAATCTAAAAATTGAAAGGTAAGACATTGATGGGTTTTTGCCCTATACAAATAACTTTTTTCTTTTTTTGTATCTGTGTGAAGTTTTATCTGGGGCTTTGTACTACACAGTAGAATCATTGAACTATAGAATGTAATTGCATTGGTAATGACTTTCGTTAGAGTTAAAAAAAATTGCGGCAAATGTGACAGATGTATAATTTCCTGTCATAGACTTTCATTTTCAATACTTCATCAACATTACATTACAGATGTAATTGTAAAGGCACATACACTCATGATATGGCATTTGAATGTCAATTGCTAGTCAAATTTAAGCATTTTATGTCAACAAAGAAAGATAATCGCCAAGTACGTGTAAATTGCTGGCAAAAGAAAATTAGTAAGAATATTTTTGTGATATGTGTTATATTTTGTAAAAAACAAGAAAAACACCAGAGTAAACTTGACATAATGAGACACAGACAATATAAACAGTATCTTTTGCAAAGGAAGCAATTCTGCTAATTTTGCAGCCAATCAAATACAGTGTAACTTTAAATTGTTCCGTGCAAAATGAGCAAATAAGCAATTTTCTCTTGCTGCCTATTAGTTCATTTTGGTTAAATAGTAACTCTTGCTGAAGCGAAAACAACTCCTGAAATTGACTTAATTTCGGATCAGTGAAATTTCATGTTGTGTTTTTGACTCATACATAAGCACCTAACCAAACATTTCATACTCTGGAATAGTGTTCATAAAACACAGATCCTGAGCAGATCATTAAATAACTATCAAAAGTTTAAGGCCCCCTAACAGTTGAATTTCAATTGAACTTCACGCTGGGTTATTGATACTGTATTGAAATAAAATTGATATAAATTTAATGATCTGGTGAACTCAACTTACGTTTAGCTTAATTGCTCTCATCAATAGCAATTCACTAATTCCAATTTGTACACCGCAATATTGTAGCAGGAACCTGGTGTCAGTGCATGTTTGCGGTGCTGTTTGAGTAATAAAATACGTTTGTTATCAGAGTTATATATCACAGCAACCAGTTTATTGTTTCAATAATCATTGTACAGTCAGGAGAGATCATATAAAAACACTTCACAGGTTAAATGCTGTGATAAAATACTCTTACGAGATTATAAAAGTACACGTATTATTATTTAAATAAAACAGCATGGTGTCATACAAACATATAAACGATATAAAATTAACTGTTACATGTATTTACAGTTTTAAAGAGGCTAATTTTCTCCTTCTCTTAAAATTTTGGTGATCCAGGTCTAGGTTATCGTGCAGCCGGTACCCTCTATTTCGGACTTCCGGTTTGGTCGCAAAGCCAGGGTTGATGTGTCACTTGCGAAACTCACTTGCGCTTTATGATCATACTATGGTGTGTAAACCACAGAAACACAGAACACAGAAGCGTACATTTCCATATTTTTAGTTTGACTTGTTTGTATTATCAAATTAAAACAGCAAAGCAACTGGAGTTTGGCCTACTGGCATTATTTTTCACGAAGTGAAAAATGAAAATTTCAGATCTCATCATGAAACTTCCAGATCTCACTACGTGTATGGTTTTGTTTGCCCACCAGTGGACAATCACCACAGTGACACCATCAAAATACCAAACTGTTCTAACAAGTGAGAAAAGATCAAGCCGGTTTCCTTGGTGAGCCACCTGTGTTCGTCGCAAATTAAACCCTGGGGTCACATCCCTTAGCCGAGCATCTGCCCCTTTAAGGTTTAGTAAAGGGACCGCGCGTCGTAGATATAGGAAGATGTCACAGTGACACAATGCTCCATGTTGAGGCAACAAAGTCTGCGCCATCAGCTCCTAAAATTCCTATCCTCTTGTAAAGTGCAGAACAAAAGAGACAACAATGTTAAAGGACTAGACTTCGGTCAGAGTTACCACCATGAGTGCTGTAGTCTAAAGACTGCAATTAGAGTTAATGCCAGGTGCACCACAAGCTTCCCACCCTACAGCTGCACCTGCAATTATGAGTGAGAGAGCCTAGAACCCATTATGCTCCAATTAAGCTCCTCCCACTACTCACATTATTGGTTAAGCTGGGAAGAACAGCAGCTTCCACTATGTTAGTAGCTTGAGTAGGCACACTGCTCAGGCAGTATCAGTTGGGCCATCAGACAGACAACAGGGTGTTGGGCTGGTCTGATA
>JBCAUI010496058.1:0-13517 GCA_038406195.1 Haplosyllis anthogorgicola | reverse complement strand
CCCCTAGATCCGCCAATGAACAGAATTGATAAAGCAGAAACATTTGTTTTACAGGTGTATTACATTAATTTTAGTCATTTTGCCAGAAAAAAGCCAATTTCCAGATGCACTTATATATGTTTCCTCTAAGTCTTCACGTAAAACATTAAGGATAATTGTCTTCAACAGTTTAATGTAGGAAATGCAAGATGGAGAAAATAAGTTGTATGTTATATGAGGCAAATATTCAGGGGTTAACATGTCATGTGTGAAGTCTTCCCAGTATCAACTCCTTGTATTTTGGGGCTAAAAACTGGCCAGCCCTTTGCATCACCTTGTGTGCACGGGTACCCCACGTCATCAATTCTGGGAAGAGTCGTCTGAGACCGCCCCGCTTAGTAAGTAGATGACGTAGCACACTAGAGTATTGATAATTTATTGTATTCATGTAGTCTGTTGGGGTAGTGAATACCTCTCCACTTATGAAACAGATAGTCCCTGTTTTCACAATGTTCAGGAATTTAATAATTTACAATGATGAAAAATTCACAATTGTTACAAAAAGGGCATGTCTCATTTAGGACATGCGCCCGAAATACAGCAATTACAATTGCTATTGTAGAAAACGTGAGTGCTACACACTGCCTTCAACTACTACTATGCACGACACAATGTTGGTCTCTAATATTACATAAAAGAGCTTCATTTTCTCTTGTAGCCTAAATGTTCTCATCAATATTTCTCAATGTCAGTATGTTTAGCCAGGCTAAGCCCACGTTGACGTGGCCACCCCCATAATTTGTACTTATCATTGTTCCGCAAGGGCATAATATTTGTAAAATGCTTGTCCTTTCCAAACAATGTTTACATCATCAGAATAGCGGGTTTAAAATCACATAATGGAACAAGAAGCTGTGTTTGGTGCTTGGGTAAATGTTTGCATTTTGAGCGGGGAAAAAGATCATTTCAAGGTTATTAGTTGGAGAAACTTCAAACGAGGGAAGGCACATGTGGAAAGCTTTTTTAGGTGCACAAATGAGAAATATTTTTCTCCAACCCCCTTAACCAACGGGCATGCCGCGATATATTAATAAATTGAATTGCAGTACACACCTTAAGGCTTGAACTGCTTCAGTGGTGCAGCTTTAATTCAACAATTCATAATTTAATTGTGATTGATGATAATTTAATTAAATAGTAATGCTATCAAAATTTAACTTGCAAAATTAACCCACAAGACATTGTGAAGCGACAATGTCCGCTACTGTTAAACATGCTTAAACGCCTTACTAAAAGAAAGAATCATCTCTTGAAATGGATTTCATTCCAGTGTGATTCCATGCTGTGTCTTTGACCCAGACAAAAGGGTCTATTGTTATCAAAGAGAAAAAACTTAACCACGCATTTAATCCTCTGGAATGTCTTATCAGTTCAGGAACAATAGAAACTTGCGCTGTGCTTTAGCAATGGGAGAGTTACCAAAGTTATGGAAAGCTCAAGAGCTACTAATACTATTGCAAGCATGAGGACAAGAATTGCATTCCATCACTTATCATTCACAAGGGTACAAAGTGTAACATGGTGGCACAAATGTCTAAAATTCTGTGATGGTATCCTGAACTGCAATGGCTAAGCAGGAGTTTTCTGCCCCACAATTGTGGCAGCACCTGACGGGCAACAAATACACTTTGTACTCTACCGTGATGACCATGGTTTTGAACTACACATTATGGTCATAAACACAGATAGTCTTAAACACGTGGTCATTTTATGTCGCCGTGAATGTTCAAGCTAACGATGATGATGATTGGTAGGTGGTTCAGATCAAGAAATCAAAGGAAATTTTACTCCGTGCATAGGTGAACTGGCCAATGGACTCACATGTAGCTCTTAGCACGGCAATTTGAACAAAAGGTTAAAAGGTACGAGAGAGCCCATTGACGAGATACAATTTCCATTGGCTGTATGGAGCATTTCTTGATCTGTCAAAATAAAGGGATCGTAAAAGATGAATTTCACTGTAGAAGAAGCAGCGCCACTTAACGTCCTGAGAAGTTCAGATGTCGCTTGAAGCATAAGATTTTAGAAATTAAGAAAAGCTTAAATGTGTGCAAAGAGACAGACAACAAAAAACAAATAGCAAATGTTGTCAAATTATATGATAGGCACTCAGGATTGTCTTTAATGCATTTGATGCATCATCTACCATAAAGATTTCCCTTCTCTATTTAATTAGAACAGTAGGTCTCTGTGGTCTTTTTATGGATTTCCCAAAGGAGAATAAATCTCATCTGTCGAAAGCTAACCGATATGAGGTTTTTACGCAATATTAGGCCTTTTTTAATGTAATTATTTGGGTTACATTTCCCGCCGCGCTTTGAAATCGGGATTTAAAAAAATCATTTGTGGATGATATATAATAGTTTGCCTTTGTAATTCAATTTTTTTCAATTTTTGTGTGATTTTTTTTTTATTTTTTCGATCGCTGCGCCTCGAAAATCCTGCTAGTGCAAGTGGTCCAAATGATTAAATAGAAAAAGCCTCACTGCAGTCTTTCTAGGGAACAAAATATTGTCATGTTTGCAGATAAAGCTTTTTGATTATGGACTTTGTGCAGACAAAGGAATTGGCATATATTGCCCAGACCCATGACCCCATGTAACCCACCATCCGAAGAACTTAAGGTCTTTTGGTTTTTGTTCCTGCGTAAAAGATGCGGTCGGTTAAGTGCAAGAATTCGATATTGGCATGTGCACAGTCAAACATCAACGACTAGTGGGGAACGAAGTATACCGCATTTATTACACGCCAGGGGCTGTCACAATTGTGTGGCGATGAACAAAGTTCTTTAGTACTGCAGTTCAGCGCGCCATCACACAAATTCAGTTACAAAAATCGCGCTTAAAAACATACATTTCGTTCCCTACGACAACCCCTAAAATGCATGGTGACACAAATATTGCACTAAATTCAACTTTAAATTTACAACCTCTTTCATAAACGAGCTGAAGACCAAAATACAGTGGCACTGGTCGTAGATGACAGGTTCCACTGCATAACAAAATCATTTAATAAAATGTATGAGGAATCATATAAATAAAAAATTAGTGATTAAATTAAATCATCTAGATAACTAGATAAGATATCTCATTTTGACGTGACCAAGCTTATGGCGTTATTTTCTATTGTATTCTAATTGCGATACAAATCAAGAGCTGCAATAGCGAAGTGTTCAAACTAATTGCTTTCGTGACGTGTAAAATAAACTGGACTGAATAGGATGAATGGACTTCACTCCGTGGTTTAGTTCAGTATGGATATGATGCTATTTTCTCTTGTAGTAACAAGTTGAATGATGTGTTTTCCATTGATACTCTGTCATTTGACTACATTGTTGTCCCATTATGAATGTACTGAAGCAAGTGAGCAGACATGTTGAAACTATGTAACATCCACTCTGCTGAAGCTGTCTTGTGAAGCATACAATACAAATTCCTGTTCTTTCCACTGAAACAGCTACTTTTGGTGAACGAGCACGAATTCCTTTCTTTGCATCACTGGTGCTCTCTGTTAGATTGTGCAAAATTACAGCTCTGGGGCCTTTGAACCTTTCTATTTCACATGACTAAAGCTGTTAAAGAACATACCGAGATCATTTGCAGTGCTTTCAATCAACATCTTTGGGCCCCAGTCGCTCGTTTCAATGCAATTTTGGTACTCTTGGCTGGCAGTGGATGGCCTATGACCGACAGGAACGAAAACTATCCCTTTGGCTATTGTGTTTCCATTGTAATATTACTGTTTGGAATTTATGCAAGGTAGGCTATTAAAACAAGCTAGTCTTTTGAGAACTGAAGGCCTGACGAATAAGCAGTGAATGGTTGAGTCTGATTGAAGACAAAAGCTGTTTTTGATGAGGTTTGGTTTTCGTAATTTGAGTAGTTTCCTGGTGAATACAATTGTGTGTTTCAGCGTTAAACCAGAGGAAGAAAATTACATAAATTTTGGAACAATAGAATTGCACGCCGTATTTTTAAGCGGCAATGGTACAGCGTGGAAATTTTTTGTTAACAAACGTTCCCAAATTGATTCCATTTGTGGAGGTGAAAAAGATTGCCATACCCCATCTATTTTATGTAGAAACAGCATCATTTATTGCTGAATATGTTTAATTAATGTCTTTATTAAACGTTGTTATTATTGAATGAACAGTTGTTTCCCGAAAATTATCCAACTGTTAAGATGTTCTTTTTGTATTGCAGATTAGAAAAGCAGAAGCTTCAGGAGGACTTGAGTACACATCAGACATCATGTTTTTTGCTTGAGGGAGTTGGAAGCAAGCTAAAAGTGACAAATGTTTAAGGTGGAATAACCTATGCTCTGGGCTGCTGGGAACTCATTAACAGAATTCTGAGGACTTCCCTTTAAACTGGATCAATAATCCATAGGATGTAATTGGGATGAAATTGAGTCAAACTTGTTACAGAGTGTTCCATAGCAGATGGCGTGCACTAAGAACTAAATCTCTTTCCATTTAAAATATTCAGAAGGCTCCATTTAGCACTCAATTACAGCTGCATTGAAAATATATTAGGAATTTATCACTAGAAGCTGTAGCATCACTACAAGGATTTTCTAGTTCCACAGGGACAACAAGGTGGTTATACCAGAATAAGACCATATCTCGGACTCACGGATACAACTGTTCCTCCACTAGTGGAATTGTTATTTTGAGGAGCCCAGTCGGGAGATACCACTCATTGTTGTAGTATGGCCTGTAGAAGTAGTAACTGAAGGAACAACTATTTCATTATCTAAATGCATTTTGGGAGATCTGCCTGTGATTGCCACTCCACCAATTCAGGGAAGCTGCGTGGCAACCTGTTGTGGACGTCATGTCGCAATTGTGAAGATGACGCCTCGGACACCACACAACACCTTCACCAGGGCGGCACGCCTGCCTCTGACTTTTGTTTTCACATGGGTGACGAAGGAGTCATTCATAAAGATCATGCTCCTGCTGCTTGGAGCAATGATTCTTTTACAGCTCACAACGTCTTCTTTAGTGCGCCAGTCCAAACCCAATCCAAAGAAACAGCAGCAGCGCAGCTATGGACCATTCTGGATGTGGGGTCAGAGGGCTGACGACTCTCAAAGCAGCAGAGTTTCAAGTAGGAACCAACAGTCCAGTTCTACTATGGATCAAGATGCAATTAGTGCCTTAACTAAAAATAATTCAATACTTTTTGTGATAAAGTCTTCCAGTGCTGACTCAGCGAACCAATCTTCCAGAAGTACTTATTATTATAGTAAGCAGAAAGTAGCAGAAGGTATGAATGAAAAACCTAATGTAAGCCACCTTAGCCGAAAATCGAACCATTTATCAAAAGATGCAACATCTGTGATAGAAAATATTTACCCAAGACCAAGAAAACACAAGATTCGACAACAAAACAAAGGCAGAAACATTCTCGATCTTTCAGCAAAGGTGAAACAACAAAGGCTTGTTGATTCCAATGAAATTTTACTCAATGATAAATTAAAGACCTATAAAAAGAACTTGACAGCACTACTACATGAGATCAAACTACCGGCCACTACTCCAGAATATGATATCGTCAGTCCAGGTGCTTCTGCGGAGGACGACGGAACGTCCGGACACCCGTCAGGAAAACCATTGTGCCCAGCGGTACCACCAGGTCTCGGTAAGTACGAAAAATATGAAATATTCAGTACACAGAAATCGTATCATTTTGGAAACGAAGAGAACAAAGGAGAGAACGAAAGAATTTCACGCTGTGATTTTGACGCCCTATTGTTAAACTTCTGATACGAATTTCGTGTACTGTTTGCTGATCCAGGGCAGGTCCAAGTTCACAGCATTGGGTGAGAACACGGTCACTTAAATGATATCCAGTAAACTCTGGTTTATGTCAAATCATGGAATTGTTATTAGTTTTGGAACAACAGTGCACAGTGTGGAATTCTTTTGTTTCCCCTTTTGTTCTATGCGTTTCCAAGTGAAAGGGAATTTCATGATTTGGCGACTTAATGGGAACAGAACTAGTTCTGAGCCCGTCTGTCGCTAGGCCCGTCATCCTGCCTGCATATTATGTGTGAGTAAAACATCCTCACTCCACAAAATGGCGAGAGCATACAGAGAAACATTGAGAAGGGTTTCAAGCTATGACAAGCACAACATAGAGCATGAGGTCAGTGCACTGACACCTGTTCTGCATCTGTTTATGGACAAAGCTTTAGGAGTCTCCCAGCAACTCGGGCAAGAAGAAGAAGTTCATAAGTGCATAAGAAGTGCATAAGAAGTTCTTGCTAAGAAGTTCTTACTCAGTGCATAAGAAGTTCTTGCTAAGATAAGCGCAACATATATTTGTATTGCAACAAGAAATTGCATAAGAAATTTCTTCCTACCTACGCACCTGGCCTTACTTGCCATGCTTCCTTCCTCCACACCTGGCATGTCATGAACATGTTATAATAGAGATCAATTTTATAGATATGCAGTAGATTATTGGCAGAAAAGGAATGTCTTTAAGTCAATTTACATTTGAATCAAGTCTAAACATAGTGATTTTCTTTAGTTCGGGAAAGTTATTTTAATTTGGCATCACTCGGAACAAGAGAATTCCACGCTGTGCGACAGACGCGAACACTAGCACAATTCAAGGTTCTATTGTTTCAAAATTGATAAGGTTTCCTTCTTCTAGGACAGTAAAAACTAATTTAAATATGTGCATTTTAGCCATCTGGGGAACGATGAAATTTCATGCTGTGCGTGCTACTTGCACGATAAAAACCACAGCATCAATTTCTAAAGTATTATAGCTTTAATATTTTGCATTGGGATTAGAAATAATCCGCCAGCTACAACGGCCAATTGGAAGCCTAATCAATTGAATTCATTGATAACCCTGTAGTGATCTTGCGCATCATTTAGCTTTTAAGGAAAAGACAAATACGAATTCTCCTGTTTGTCTTTATGCGGGATCAATCATCACCGATGTGACCCAAGGTCCTTTTCCATGACAATGAGCCTCTGTTTACTGATTGAATTACATTGTTCCATTTACCGTGTTTACTCTTGTAGGGATAACTGATCTGTTGAGCTATTGTACTACAAGCAAAATGCCTCAACACCCACTTTATAATCAGATCTAAATAAAACTTTGTGACAAGGTCTGGTCCCCATGGTCAAATCATCCGCAGTACTAAGGGAGGGTGCTGTCACTACCAACCATCCATCCAACCAAAGATGGACGACAATGCAGGACCATCCCGCACTGCCTTAATGGACAACTTAGATAGTACATAGTCCTGACCAGCCTGGAGTCGTGGACAGCTGATGGATGCCCACCCGACCACAAGGCCTTCCATATTCTATTTCAAGCATTTAACTAAAGATAAATCTGAAAGGTTTTTTTTGGTCAAATCTTCCAAAACCTTGCAAAGAATGCACATGACGTTACATCTAATTTCAGGAAATGTATATTAGAAGTTAAAAGCGCAAGGCCAATTACCTGGTCAATGTAATTGCATAGCTTCATATATTCAGATCACACGGGGTTTTTTTATGTTTTATTGTATTATGATACTTTGCACAATAAGGGACTTCTAAAGGTGCCACATACCATATGACATTTAGCGTTGTTTTATGTAGTCAGATAACACGAATTCTTTTTTCTGAATAATACACATACAACGTACAAGTTATGTAACACAATTTACTGTATTGTAGAGGGCCCTATACATGTAACATACGCCATGCCGACCATGTCCAACATTGAAGCCAAGTTTCCAGATCTGGTCGGAGGCAGGTGGACTCCGAAGAACTGCACCGCACGGCATCGTGTCGCCATCATCATACCTTTCAGGTAGGTCCAGATCATGAAATTACTATCAAAAATTTAGCGCCCGGTAATAATTGAATGAGCTCGGCATGAAATTTATCTGTTGCGGTACGCTTAATGTTAGGCCTTTTTTTAATATTTGGATTACATTGCACTGGCAGGATTTTCAAAGTGCGGCGATCGGAAAAAAATTTTTAAAAAAAATTGAAATTTGCCCCCAAAAAGCCTAACTGTTTGAAAATGTTAGAAAAAGTATGATTTTTGCCCATCGAGTTCTGATGATTGTGTCCGTAGTGTCTGTATTGTGCCGTGCGAAACATGTTTCTTCTGCCAAATGAGTTTTTTTTTTTAAATCCCAATTTCAAAGTGCGGCGGGAAGTGTAATCCAAATAATTAGATAAAAAAAGCCTTACAAAACACCCAATATATTTCTCACTCTATGGGGATTTCGCACTAGAAGATCAATGGGGATTCTCGATTTGCGACAGATATTAGGACCGTGCTCCTTCAAAAACAAATACGTTGGGTGTTTTCTATTGACTTTTAATTGTAATTTCATGATATGTTCATGACCTGTCGTGCGTTTACTCCACTCTAATTGCATAGGATGAAAATCAATCAGTTTTGTATCATAAAAATTTTACTTCTTATTTTAGTGGGTAACTGATCAGATTTTTTGTCTTTTGCAGGGATAGAGAAGAACACTTACGAATCTTCTTGAATCACATTCACGCTTTCCTCCAGAAACAGATGATAGATTATGGTATTTACATTGTAGAACAGGTAATAAACCAAGAATACAGCAGCTGTAACTGTACAGCCCCTGAAATTTCTTTGAATTTAGGAGCATTACAGTACAAAGGAATTCCACGCTGTGCCCGTGATAAGCCTGTAACGGGTTTGATGTTGTACCAGATCGTGAAATTACCATTAGAAGTTAAGCGCTCCGCAACAATTGAATGGTGGGATGAGCTCAGCATGAAATTCAATTGTTGCAGGGCGCTTAACTTTTGATGATAATTTCATGATCTGACGAAGCATTCACTTCTTCACATAGTAATGGAAGTAACCACATTTTATAATCAAAAAGTTATACTCGGATCATTTCATCCAAGGGCCAGTTTTTGAAATTTTCAAAAAACATTTGCACGTTGTTAACAGGCTGGGCGGGGCAGATTTAACCGAGCCATGCTGATGAACATTGGTTTTAAGGAAGCCGGCAAGCTGTATGATAATCAGTGCTACATATTTCATGATGTGGATCTGCTTCCCGAGGACGACAGGAACCTGTACTCATGTCCGACACAACCTCGTCACATGTCCGCGGGAGTGGACACCATGAGTTACAAGTATGTCTTTTCCACCTTCTAGTCACCATAAGCAACCCTTTCAATAAATCAACATAATGCCTTCATAATCGTATCAGCGTTACAATTGAATTCCACTCAGTGCCTGGAATTCTTTTGTTGTGTTCGCAAATGATTTTAACTAAATCGGATCAATTGGATCAATTTAAATAAGGACCTGATCAGGAAGTGGTTATCAGATTCAACCTGACCTTTATCAGGCTCCTGAAATTTGGGAACGTTTGAGAAAATTCCACAATGTGGTTTGAAACTCGCAAAGAACAGCACATGTATAGAATACATGTTTAATATGGTGGCAGCACCGTCAAGATTTGCCAACTTACAAAACAAATGACGGCACTTGATCAATTGAGACATGATGGTGATAGTCGATGGTGAAAGATATTTGATTTGTGTACTGCAAATGTAAAAAAATAATTTCCTTTCTCACCATCTCAGATTACCTTATCCTACCATATTTGGAGGAGTTGTGGCATTTAAAAAGGAACACTTCCAGAACGTAAATGGGTTTTCAAACTGTTTCTTCGGTTGGGGAGGTGAAGACGACGACCTCTACAACAGGTAGAGCATTACGTTCAACAATCTCGGTTTTACTTCAGTGTGGTCTGTCGGGTAGATAGTCCAAAGTTGTGTTCGTATCAGCGGGCCAACTCGTTAAATAATGAAGCAAACAAATATCAATATTAATTTATAGTTCAAGAAGCTGACTTAAGCGAGTCATTTAGTACATTGCATAAAAATTCAAACCGAATTTATGCGTAGTAAATTGGATGCTAGAATAATTAGTATTGTAACGGGAACAGATCACGAAATTAATTGTTGTTGCTGCCTTAAACAGTAGACGGAATTTGTATCAGTTTCGAAACGTCTAGAACAAAGGGGAGGACATAAGAATTTCACACTGTTCTTTTGATGCGCCACTGTTTCCAAACTGATACACATTCCGTGTACTGACTTTTGATAGTAACTTTGATATTAATGCTGCTCATTTATTTGCGTCAGTAGCACAAAATGGAATAACTTTGTACCGACAGGTTCTTAAATTAAAATGGTTTTTAAATTAAATGATTTTCCCGAACTGATTATTGATTTAAAAATATTAGGTTGAGGAACAAAGGATACAGGTTAAAGAGGTACCCCCTGAGGATAGCCAGATACCGTATGATCAGCCACTTGAAAGAATACCCAAGTCCCGACAGGTAAGCTGTGCACTCCTCATGTCTCGCGTTACGTTTGGCTCACTGATTGGTAATTATAACCAGAGCAGACTCTAGACCGCAGCCAACGCAATCGGTTGTATTTTAAGCGAAATGCGAAACATATTATCTTTGATTATTGATTACTTTTAAAAAATTTAGCACAGTACTCTTGATTTTATGTGATTTAAAAGACACTAACATGGGAGGACATTGTTGTATAATCTACTCGTGTATTTCGGTAGTGATTACGTCAACTAAGCAAGGACTTTTCAAAAAGTATTTCCCTCGCAGATGAGGAGATTTGTATCAATTATAACTCCTTAAATCTTCTTCACTTTTGTCCTCGGTCCCTCAATATATATCTACCAAGGATAAATGAAGCAGATCATGAAATTCCTATTAAAAGTTGAGCACCCCGCAACAATTGAATTTCATGCTGTGCTAATGGCAGCGGGGCGGTTAACTTTTAATAGGAATTTCATGATCTGGATGTTTCAGGCTCTGTAGAACAATAGAATTCCATCTAATGCTCTTGCTCGCGTTATTAAAAGCGCCATGAAATTATCATGTTCCTAAAGATCCCAAATTAATATCAAGTTTTCATAATCTACTTTGCAGATTTACATATCTAAAAACCGGCAGTGATCGCTACAGTAGAGATGGTCTCAACAGTCTGCGCTACGGACTGTTAAACGTAACGAAAAACAAACTGTTCACGACCTTTACTGTTGACATCAACGAAGACGAAGTCATGAAGAACTTCCAGGTGACGGACATGCCACCAGGACTGTTTGATGTGAGTGAACCTAAAGATGAGTATAATGATATTATAGCAGATGATACTGCAAACGATGTAGGAAATCATGACGTTCCGAAACGAAAACAACAATTTTATACGGTTGTGAAACAGAGTGATATTCAAAAAATTGTGGAGAATCTTAAGAAAAAGGCGCAGGAACGAAAAGTGAAGAAACCTGTTGCAATTCAGTTACCAGATCTGGAACAGTGAGCGATTATCAATAATTGTTCAAGAATTTTTCTCAAATCTTCCTCGTGTGTTAAAACAGAATTTGTGTTAGCTGTGTAGAAAAAAAAACAACTTACATCAAGATATAGCATTAATTACACTCAAAATTCTTTAATTGATTGAACTTGCCAAATGATCTGGCTAAAACTTATCCAAGTTTTTTGTTTCAAAGATATCACTTTCTATAGCACCTTTCTCTCCGTTAGTATACCGCATTTCAAAAATACTTAAATAATACTAATTTTCGAATTTTTAATGCAAATCTACATTGTACTCGTACTCTCGCGAAAAACACAACGTGATGCCCTGAAAATGAGGCAATTTTATCCCCTGTAACGTTTATTAAACAAGTAACACCATAAAATCAGGCACTTACAGCCTACCAAATATGCGGAATTTGGAAGTTAATTTCAACTCTAAATTCTCTTAAATTTACTTTTTTCATGCTGTTATATTTTCAAATGCGAAGTTGATCAATCAACAAGAATTACGTTTTCACTAAAATGAATATGTAATTGCAAAAATCGGAAAAGAAACAGAATTTTTATTGCATGTGACTAGTTTATTTTGTACTTATGTAGCCTTTACCTTTTTGGGACCAATACTGCTCTGCTTTGTTGCTATTGTGGAGGTGAATAAATGTGCCTTTTGGTGAAAGGGTTTGAGCAGGGTGAAAATGTGACAGAAACAAACGTTTGTTAGTGTATAAGTATTTGACATCATGATGCCACCCAAAATGTTGACCTTGTAAAATATATTTTAATAAAGAACATTTGTAACGTTAACTGGGCTAGGAGTTTTGTTTAAATATTCTTTACGAAGGGGGCGGATCGCGGCATGCCCCGTCCTCTCTTGGACCCTTGGCTGATGAGTAAACAGATTAAAGAAATTCATCGATTATTTAACATTATAATTCGATGAGACTTCAGCAGTAGTGATCTGATAGAACAAAGGTTTTTCCACATCAAAATTCTCCTAAACTAATTCTCCTTATTTACCAAATTCCTGAGACAGATTAATTTATGTGCAACATGCCTATTCATTGTTCTTCAATTGTTTTTAGGATATTTCTGTAACAGCTGGCTAAGTGGTCTTCATTTTGTGTCTATGAAAATGCTGCATTCCCCTTGTATGTCCATGCCATCTAAATATTTTTGCACTTTTAAGTGTATGCTATGTCTCCATCTACCGCAATCTAATGAAATTTTACCCCTTTTCCCCGTGAGCAATAATTTAGCCAGCTGCACCTACCAAAATTGGTATCACCAGCATGCCCTAACTGATAGACATACCAAAAATGGTATTCATTGGCGGATCTAGGGGGGGCGCTTCATTTTCATGCAGTTTTTGGGGATTTTTGCGCTAAAATCGGGTAAAAAATTGAGGCGCCCCCCTACGAGAAATCCTGGATCCGCCACTGGTATTGGCATAGCTCCTATCTAATTAGGTGAAACTGAATTATGAAAAAACTCCATTAATTGATTTTCGTGATGATACCGAAAATTACATTCATACAGACATAATTAACTGTGGCCCGTTTCAACAAATGAACATCAACAATGGCATTGTGCTACATGATGATAGTGTATGTAAATGTCCTTTCTGGAATCGCTTTATCTGTTCGGTTATTCCTGGAGATTTCCGTGAGGTAAAATCTCATCATTCATCAGCTAAACAATGCGCACTGTCAAACGTGTCTCACACAACGTCATGTCACATTTGCGTAGTACTTATCTGGACATGTAATTGTCTTAGTCACATTCCAGATATGAATATTTGTCAGTCGCAAAGCTGATGAATTGAACATCACAAGCTTTTGGTATCAGTTGGGTACACTAGCTCCATGTGATTTTCTATTGGGGAGAACAAAGTTCTCCATGGTTCCCCGGCTGAAAGTAATGATAAATCTTGGATTTATTGTTATGCAATGCTGATGTTATCTATGTAGTTGAATTCATTTATTCCCGTGATTCATCTATATTAAAAGACAGCTGTTTTAGCAGTGTTGCGTTGTAGCGGTGCAATCTTGAAACTATACTATTGTCTAAATATCTCTAAAATAGTCAGTCTGTTTTATTGT
>JBCAUI010495947.1:0-13518 GCA_038406195.1 Haplosyllis anthogorgicola | reverse complement strand
CTGGAAATATTCCTTTATTTTCCTGTATTTTCCTCCCTTATCCACAAACTTTCTGACACCATGATGAAGTTCTCGTTATCTATTTGCACACAACTATTTATTTCTACAACTATTTATTTCTACAACTATTTATTTCTACAAGTCAGAGATACATGTGTTCATCTCAACTGCTAACTTAGTACTGACACTTGCTGGGGGAGTAGCAGCTGCATTGCTTACGCTATCATGAATATTCAGGAGAATTAATCAGTTATCAGACACACAGATTTTCGTGTACTCTAATTATTGGAAATTGTTCTGAATTATTGCATATGGTTAATGGAAACGAATTGATAATACAACAATACATGATTTAATTGTAATTACAAACAACACATGACCTATCTCGTATAAATTATGATGTCAACCAAATCTGACAGATCTGTCATATCTGATAGAAACGCAATTAAGAAAAGCCCCGAATCAAAACTCACGCTGTGTTTGTGTTTTCCAGAAAAGAGCAGTTTGAAAGCACTCCAATCTTGTTAATTTCTTCAAGTGTTTCACTCAGTTGACGGAGCTGTTTACACTGTCAGCCTGGACTGAACTGTGCTGGATCTGGCACGTTCTTGACGCATTCTCCAAATGAAGCTGTTCTATATTAATAATTACTGACCTTTGGCTCTAATTAGATAGAAGATGTGCCAATACCTGAAGTGGTTCAGAAAATGGGCCTCAATCCACAAAATAGAAAATAAGACAATCACTTATTTAAATCCACACGAGAATGAGTCTCAGGACATTTTTATTGATGGATAAAGTTTAATTAATTTTCACCAGCCTTCCCCCTTCTTCGCAGGATCGGCCATGCAACGTTTTGCAAAAAATTTACTGCTGGTCATCCCTGATTACACTTGGTGCATCGGATGAGGGTCGCACACCAAAATCCATTTTTGGGGCCACTGGTACTCTCTGTTTCGGGTAGCTTTTGTGTCTCAAAGTCAGTGTGCTTACTGATTAATTATTAATTTGCATAAGGCTCTTGCGTCATTGCAAGATTTACATTCAACACCGAGTGACTAATTCTATAACAAAAGCAGGGGGAACAAATTATAACCAGCAAACGTGTTTACACAAACCTCATTGATCCTCATTGTAAATTATAAATGATAATTCGTTTGTTTGTCAGTATGTACGAAAGATCAAGTACTCTGTGGGCTGTAATAGATCACTCTTTCATAGGATGAAAATAACGTCAGTTTTGGAGCAATAGAATTTCACATTAATCATTGATGCGCATCAATGGACAACATGGGAATTCTTTTAATTTTCAAACGGTCTTAAATTAATAGAAACTTCGGGCGTTGTACATTAGTAGGGAACAAAACGAAGTGTAGCGTGTATTTATAGCCCGTCAGGTGCTGCCACAATTGTTGTGCAGCAGAAAATTCCTATGCTTTACCATTGCAGTTCAGCACACCATCACATCATTTTAGACATAAAATCGCGCTTTGTATGTCATACTTTGTACCCTACTGTCACAGCGTAATAATAGTGGCACCAGTTTAACAGGAAAAATTTTCGTTCAAGCCCCTTTAAGGCTCAGCTCCTGAAATTTCTATCAGTTCTTGAACAATAGCACATTAAAAGCACAGCGTGGAATTATTTTGTTCTTTCTCATATTCTGTACGTTCAGTAAGAAGCTGATTTATTAGCTGATGTAAAAGATACATCTTATTGCTGCAATGTATGCATTAAATGAATTATGAATGAATGTGTGTTATTCCCGATCACGTTTTTTTTGCAGTTTTAATGATTTAATCGTCAGTTATCACACAAAGTCTCTGGCTGATTTAAAACGAAAGTAACTTGTGTAGAAACTTTGAATCAATCATTAGGCAGCGGAATGAATTATGCAGTGTGGTATTATGTATCGACTCTTAGATAATTAACAATAAAATGTCAAATGTCGAAAAAAAGAATTATAAAAGAAAAATTATAAACTGCTAAAAAGCAGTTAATGTGCAAATATTTGTATTTAGACTCATTTAAATTTAAAATTTACTCATTAATTGCAGTTGGGAAACAATAGGATGACCTACATTACATAGTTTATTATTCTATCTTTCGACATTTGACTTATTGTCAATTAACTAAAATCGGAACATAACACAACGCTGCCTAATTCATTTCACTGACTAATTGTCAGTTATTTTCTGGTATGCTTAAACGTCACCTGGTGTGCGAAATGCGAACTAAAGGCAATAATTCTGAAAAGGATTAAGTTTACCCTGGTAGCTGGAGCTAGATTTAAATCTTTCACGAGAGACTTTTTTGCCAAGTATGTGGACAAACTTTATTAAATTCGGTTGAGCAAGTGCTAGATAAAAAATACAAAAACTAATAATCTCACTCAAGCAAATAATTTATTGGCTAAAATGGGAAAGATACATTTTATTTCTGTGGTGGCTGCATTGAACAAATTATAAATGAGTGTGTCTTCACCCACATTCACATACATATTATGTTAAATCCACATGTACACGCACTGTATCATGACTAAAACTAGTACATTTTTATCCTATCTAATTATACAATAAAAAATTAAAGGTTACAATATACGCCCTGCGTAAATAAGTGTGGCTGTGAATCTATTTTTCCCAGCGAATTCATTATCTTACTTTTGTTATTTTTCTGAAAAGTGTTTCAAAAAGTGTTTATTTAAATATCTCCTTCCTATAAAAGATTTGTTACACAAAGTGCATTTATGAGGTTTCTCTGCACTGTGTGTGAACCTATGTTCTCTGAGATCGCGATTTTGTACAAATGCCTTACCACACTCAGTGCACTTATGTGGTTTGTTCCCAGTATGTGTGAACATGTGTAGTTTTACGTTGTGTTTAGTGCGGAATGTTTTATGGCATAAAGTGCACTTGTGACGTTTGTCTTCAGAATGTATTATCAGGTGTTGTATCAAGCCTCCTTTCCGTAGAAATGATGTGTTGCATATTGTACATTTATGTATTTTTTCTCCCGTATGCATTAAAACATGTTGATTCAAACTCTCTTTGTGTGTAAATGTTTTGTTGCAAACGGCACACTGATGTGGTTTCTCTCCAGAATGTATCAGTAAGTGTACATTTAATTTAGCTTTAAATGAAAATGCCTTGTCACACAGAGCACATTTGTGTGGCTTCTCACCGGTGTGTGTTACTAAATGTTTTCTCAAATCGTCCTTTCTTCGAAATCTTCTGTAACATGTTGCGCATTTGTGTGGTTTCTTTTCCGAATGTGTTGCCAAATGCTTTGTTAGAGTTTCTTTGAAGATAAATGCTCTATTACATGTAATGCACGTGTAATCTTTCTTGCCAGAGTGTATAGTTAAGTGTCTTCGCAAATAATCTTTCGATTTAAATGCTTTACCACATAGACTGCACTGATGTGGCTTCTCCTCACTATGCAGCTGTAAATGTTGTTTTAAGTTTGTAGCAAAAGTCATGTTGCACACGTTGCACTTGTGTGGTTTTTCTCCACTGTGTGTTAGTAAATGTCTGGTTAAATTTTCTTTTAGCGTAAATTTTTTGTTGCACATATTACATTGATGTGGTTTCTCTCTAGAATGTGTCAAGAGATGTCGCTTTAAGACACCTTTCCGTGTAAATGCTTTGTTACACAGAGTACATTGATGTGTCTTTTCTTCAGAATGTGTCACTAAGTGTTGACATAAACGATGCTTACTAGTAAATACCTTTTTGCAGGCGTTACACTCATGTGGTTGTCCCTCAGTGTGTACCAGTTGATGTCTTCTTAAGCATCCATTCCTGTAAAATGCTTTGTTGCACACATCACATATGTAACGCTTTTCCCCAGAATGAAGTAGTAAATGTTCCTTGAGAATTTTCTTGTGCATGAATGTTTTATCACAAATATGACAGGCATGTGGTCTTTCTTGTTTTTTCACAAATATGTCCTTCCTTGACCCCGGTTTTTGATCACTTTTGCAAGTACTTTCCATACTAGGTTCAGCATCTTCCATTTTTACGCAAAATCTAATCCAGCTCCTTTTAGGATGTTGTCTAATGTCAGCTTCCACAAGTGTACCTGTGTAAATTTGTCCTTACATGCAGCTCATTAAAAATGTATTAAAATTAACTTTTTAAAGCTGAACTTTATAAATAATAGAATAACTGATGACAAAGAACAATGTGAATAAAAGCACCAGCATCCCAACCTCTTCTAAACATTGAATTTGTTTATCTATTATGAAATACGTTGCCAATACTAGGGCTTGGAAACGATTAACGGTTAACGACTAATCGGTCAAAATGTTTCTTGGTTCAGTTACTGTTAAAATTTGATCGACTAAGTGGCTTTTAATGAATTAAATGAAAATGTTGATAAATCCAAAGATGTGATGACATTCTAAGGATTTGTTCTGGACAGTGATTAGCCAGTTTCATGAATGACCATGTAGTACTATTTACCGGGACTTGGAACTGAGAAAAATATTTTAAAATTTTCTGATCGAGTAATCGATTGCGACACATCCATCATAATTTTATACTGCGAGATATGAAAAAGTCATCTGGTTTTGTAGAAGTATTGACGATATTACAATGAAAAGGTTTGTCACAAGGTTATAATTTAATATTACAACTATTTACTTGATTAGAAAGTTTCTAATTTGATGATTGTTTATCAAACGCCATGTAAAAAAATAAGAGCGACAAATTGAGGTTGAAATTTTATCACATACACTTCATTCCAAAGTGGGCGGAAAAGTTTTCTCACTCGGGGTTATTATTACTTGTTTGATCTATGTTCTTTATTCGTGACCACAGGTAGTAAAGGTATAGTCTTAAATGACAAAACTTTCTAAAAACAGAAATAACCTTCCGACAAAAAGAATATTAATTCAAGTGGTTTTGGTTCTGCTGAAGGAGGTAGATTGAAAAGATTTTACTATACTTTTCATGTTCCTATAAAATGATTAAACTATTCTTTCAGTTAAAATATTCTAAAGAACGCTGTACACTGTTGGGAGAATTCTATCCGACATGTATTCATTAATGGTTAATGTTCTTTTCTATGTTTGTAAGTAATTTTATGCCCTGGCCACCAAAAACCGACAGCTCCATGCTCTTTTCGTAGCAAAACCTTTGTTGCACGTTTATATTGTATTTTTAGGTCACTTTCCAATATGTATCACCATGTGTCTTCTTAAATTGCCAATTAGAGAAAAATTTCTGAAACAAACAGTACATTGATGAGGCTTCTTCCCAGTATGTACTAGCTTGTGTCTTTTTAAATAGCTGGTTTGGGCAAATGCCTTACCACACTCAGTGCACTGATGTGGTTTTTGACTAGTATGCGAGAACATGTGAAGTTTTACATGCCGTTTAGTACGGAATGTTTTGTGACACACAGTGCAACTGTGAGATTTTTCACCAGAGCGCGACAACAAGTGTTGTGTCAAACACCTTTTCAGTACAAATGCTGCATCACACATGGTACATTTATGTGGTTTCTCGCCTGAATGTGTCAGAGCATGTCGTTTCATATAGTCTTTTCGTGCAAATGTTTTGTTGTACATGTTACATTGATAAGGTTTTTCTCCGGTATGTATCGAAATATGCTGCTTTAAATGATCACTGTGTGTAAATCTTTTCCCACACACATGGCAATGATATTGTTTTTCTCCTGTACGAATCAATATATGCCTCCTCAAGTCTCTTTTCCCTCTAAATGTTTTGTCACATACATGACATTGATGTGATTTCTCTGCTCTATGTGTCATGACATGCTGCCTTAACGCTCTTTTGGTTTTAAATGCTTTGTGACAAACAACACATGTAAATGCTTTCTGTTCAGAATGTATCAGTAAGTGTTCTTTCAAATAAGATTTCACTGCAAATGTTTTGTTACATACGTTACGTTGATGTGGTTTTTCTCCGGTGTGTAACAGCTGGTGCTTAATCAAAGTTCCTTTCTGACTAAAGTTTTTGCCACATACATTGCATTCATGGGGTTTCTCTCCAGAATGCGTCAACTGGTGAAGAATTAAAGTTTTTGTCCAAATCTTTTGTCGCATACTTTGCATTGATGTAGTTTATATCCGGTGTGAGTCAATAAATGATCTTTTAAACCGGTTTTTTGCGTAAATCTTTTATCACACACATTACATTGATGTGGTTTCGCATTAGATTGAGTTTTAAGATGATTTCTTAGATATCCACCCGAGTGCAAATGTCATGTTGCACTCAAGACATTGAAAAGTCTTCTGTCTAGTATGAAGCAATAAATGTTTATTTAAATCATATTTCCATGTAAATCTTTTATCACACAAATTGCATTGATGTGGTTTCTTGCCAGAATGAGTCTCAAGGTGTTTACTCTGGGAATCGCGGCATACAAATGTTATGTTGCAAACATTACACTGAAATGACTTCTGTCCAGTGTGAAGCAATAGGTGTTGTTTCAAATTTCCTTTCAGCGTAAATCTTTTATCACACACATTACATTTATGTGGTTTATCACCAGAATGATTTTTAAGGTGTTTATTTAGGGATGAGCTGACTGTAAATCCTTTTTTACGCATGTCACATCAATGTGGTTTATTTCCAGTGTGGAGCGATAAATCCCCATTTAAAGCAGTTTTATACATAAATGATTTGTCGCAAACATTGCATCTGTGTGGTTTTTCTTTAGTGTGAATTAATAAGTGACCTCTTAGTCCATTACTCTGTGTATATGATTTACTACATATATTGCAGTGATACGACTTCTGTCCTGTGTGAAGCAATAAGTGTTGCTTGAAACTAAGTTTCCATGTGAATGCTTTGTTGCAAATATTACATTTGAATGGCTTCTCTTCTGTGTGAAGTAAGTGTTGATTTAAACCACTTTTTCTTGTAAACAATTTATTACACACATTACATTGATATGGAGATGCCATTGTAGAACCTGTATGAATTGATCACACTGCCCATTCACATGTTTCAATGTTGTTGTTTTTTTTTAAATTTTGTCATGTGCTTTACCTTTTTGCCTACATACTTAAATCATACTGCACCCATTATTTTCTGTAATTTGATCACTTTTCAAATATTAATCGCAGTAACAGTAAACTTCATGATGAACGTGATGCAATGCTCTTTCCCTCATCCTCATCAACAGTGCACTGGAATTTGAAGAATAACAATTTTTAACAATTATATACAAGAACAAGAACTTTAATTAGATGGTTAGATAAGCTGACCACACGCTAATTATCTTATCATTATTTGCATCTTTGTTTACATGATACTTGAAAGACAGTGGACAAATTAAACATAGTTTAATTTAAAAGCATGAATTTTCAAATAGCTGATCACTTTGCAACTGGCTGGATTTAGTTAGTTATTATTTTTGTAAACAGTTAGTTAGAAATTCAAAATAAACTACTTAAATAGTTAAACTAACTGCAGTTAGGATAACTATAAAATTTTACCTATGAGAATGTCCCCAGTTAAACATAAAACAGCTGAAGCTGCATCGTGTCAACATTGAACAATAAGGATTGATTGATATATCACACAGAATCCTGACGAGACAGCTTCAACAGAATTCTCTTCACGGTTCAGAAACTTACAATTATATCAAGGTTTAAAGTAAGAGTTTCAGCAGTTTATTACAGCTACATTTTATCCACATGCCCAAAGTGAAACGTAACCCTTCTCAGTTTAAAGCATGGAGAACTGAATACGCGGTGAGTTGTCCACAGTAGGGAACGAAGTACACATCGCATTTATTGGCTGTCAGCTGCTGCCACAGTTGTATGGTGGCGGAAAAGTACGATGCTATAATATTGCAGTTCACCACAACACCACATGATTATTCGATCGCTACTGATTCGACACTGGATTGTAGGCAGCAGTCAAGTTTATGGCCATAACTCGGACTAGATTTAACACTTTTCGCGAGACTGGGTGTGTGAATTATAAATGAGCGTGCCTTTCCACCTGTCTCATTGAAACGCTCAATTTATAAAGACTTTTTCATCAGAATATACTGAATCTAGATCTGATATTTACTGAATGGCTATCAATCAACATGCACATTATCAACATGCACACGCACAGAATCATGACTACATTTTATCCTATCTAATTACACAGTAGAAAAATGAAAGGTTACAATACAAGCCATGTGTAAATAAGCATGACTACAAATCTATTTTTCCCAGCACATTCATTATTTTACTTTTGCAGTTTTGTCTGCAGTGTGTTTCAATAAATGCTGATTTAAATATCTTCTTCCTGTAAAAGATTTGTTACACAAAGTGCATTTATGTGGTTTTTCTGCAGTATGTGTGAACTGGTGTTCTCTGAGATCGCGGTTTTGTACAAATGCCTTACCACACTCAGTGCACTTATGTGGTTTGTTCCCAGTATGTGTGAACATGTGGAGTTTTATGTGTTCTTTAATGCGGAACATTTTATGGCATAAAGTGCACTTGTGAGGTTTGTCTCCAGAATGTATCGACACGTGCAGTGTCAAACTTCTTTTATGCAAAAATGATGTGTTGCATATTGTACATTTTTGCGTTTTTTCCCCTTTATGTATTAAAACATGTTTATTCAAATTATCTTTTAGTGCAAATGCCTTGTTACAAACAATACATTTGTGTGGCTTCTCTCCAGTGTGTGTTATTAAATGTTTTTTTAAACCTCCCTTGTTTCGAAATCCCTTGTTACATGTTGTGCACTTATGTGGTTTCTTTTCTGAATGTGTTGCTAAATGATTTGTCAGAGTTTCTTTGAAAGTGAATGCTCTATTACAAATAGTGCACGTGTAATCTTTCTTGCCAGAGTGTATCATTAAGTGTTTTCGCAAATAATTTTTCAAAATAAACGTTTTTCCACACACACTGCACTGATGTGGCCTCTCTCCAGTATGTATCAATAAGTGTTGTTTTAAACTTCTTCTTGTTGTAAATGTTTTGTTACATACGTTGCACTTTTGTATGTTTTCGTCACTGTGTATCAATAGATGTTGCTTTAAATTGCTTTCGGTTGTCAATGATTTGCTGCACACATTGCACTGATGTGATTTGGTATGTACAAAGCAATGTTTTCTTAATTGATGCTCAAATGAAAATTCCCTGTTACACACATTACACTGATGTTTCTTTCTTGAATGCGCCATCAAATGAAGGCGCAGCCATGATTTACGTTTGAATCCTTTTTTACACACAGAACATTCAAACAATTTGTCATCAGAATGTGTGGATAAATGTTGTCTTAAAACATGTTTCAGTGCAAATCTTTTGTTGCACTGCACACATTGATGTGGTTTTTCTCCTGAATGAGTTAAGAGATGAGTTTTTAAACTTTCTCTCATTGAAAAGGCTTTACTGCATATGTTACACTTGTGTGGCTTTTCTCCACTATGCGTCAGTAAATGGCCTTTCAAACTATATTTCAGTGAAAAACTTTTGTTGCACACATTACATTGGTGTGGTTTTTCTCCAGTATGTGTCAAGAGATGTCTCTTTAAGACATCTTTCTTTGTAAATGCTTTGTTACACAGAGTACATTGATGTGTCTTTTCTTCAGAATGTGACACTAAGTGTTGACGTAAATGTAGCTTACTTTTAAATACCTCTTTGCAAGTGTTACACTCATGTGGTTGTCCCTTAGTGTGAACCAGTTGATGTCTTCTTAAGCACCCATTCCTGTAAAATGCTTTATTGCACACATCACATTTGTAATGCTTCTCCCCTGAATGAAGTAGTAAATGTTCCTTGAGACTTCTCTTGTGAATGAATTTTTTATCACAAATGTGACAGGCATGTCGTCTTTCTTGCTTTTTCACAAACATATCCTTCCTTGACCCCGGTTTTTGATCACTTTTGCAAGTATTTTCCACACTGGGTTCAGGACCCTCCATTTTCACGTAAAATCTAATCCAGCTCGTTTTACGTTGTTGTCTGATGTCAACTTCAATAAGCCTACCTGTTAGAATCTGTTCTGGCACAGCTCATAAAACATGCATCAAAATGAACTTTTTTAAAGCTGAACTTTATACACAATAGAATAACTTATGACAAAGAAACAATATGATTGGAAAACGAACAGCATCCAAACCAATTCTAAGCGTTGAATTTGTTATGAATTATAAAATATGACGCCAATAATAGGGCTTGGAACCTATTAATGGTTAACGACTAATCGATCAAAATGTTTCTTTGTTCGGTTAATGTTTTACCGACTAAGTGGCTTTCAACGAATTGAACTAAAATGTTGATGTGATGACTTCTCAGGTTTCACAGTGTTCTGTACGGTGATTAGCCGATTGACATGGCTAGAAAATTAAATTGTTAAATTATTTTCCCAGTTCCAAGTAAATCGCACTAGTCATACATCCATAATTTTTAACTACCAAATATACAAATGTCATCTGGTTTTGTAGAAGTACTGACGATATTACATTGTACAGATTTGTAGTAATTATTTATTATTAAAACACTAACATTAATACAATACTACTTACTTGTTAAAACAAAATTAACCTCCCATTTTCCAGTGTGAATTTCAAACCCGTATATTTCCCTGTGTGCACTCTGAAGCAATATTTTTCAGACATGCTGTGCAATGCTTTTAAAGCACATACAATAAACTATCCTGCAATTACTTTTTGAAAGAGCTAGTTATGTTCTAATTTTTTTTTTTTTTCAAACAGCAGAAGTTTTGCATTAAAATTAATATTCAAAGTTTTTCCAAATTAAATTTTTGTTTGTCTAATTAGGCAAAAAATAGCTAAATTATTCTAATTACCTAGTTAGGTAAAATTAGCCTAATTAGACAAGGAAAAATTATCTCTGATGTTCTCATTAAAAATTAAATTTAAAACCTCTCATGTACGCACATTGATTAAAACGTGTTTTTCCAAACTACCCTTCTGCATAAATTCCCTATCACACATTGCACATTTGTGTGGCTTTTCTCCCGTGTGAAGTATTAAATGAGAGCGTAAAAGTTCTTTTCGCTTAAATGTCTTACGACAAGTTGTGCATTGAGGTGGTTTTTCTTCAGAAATGTGCCATTAAATGTTGTACATTGATGTGGTTTATCTTCAGAATGTCTCATTAAATGTTTTCTTAAATACTGTTTATCTATGAATGCTTTACCACACACAGTGCAGTTGCGAGTTTTCGACGCAGTATGTCTCAATAGATGTTTTCTTAAAGTCTCTCTCCGTGTGAATGTTTTGTGACAAACATTGCACTGATGTGACTTCTCTCCAGTATGCATCAAGAAGTGTCGTTTTAAATGACACTTTCTTGTAAACGACTTGCTGCACACATTGCACTTATGCTTCTTCTCTTCAGTATGTATCAGCAGATGCACATTTAAGTGGCTTTTCACTCTAAACGATTTGTTACATACAGTACATAAATGTGGCTTCTCTCCAGAATGAATGAAAAGGTGCTTTTTCAAAGATTCCTTATATCTAAATGCTTTATTACACATGTTACATTGATGTGGCTTGTTTTCAGAGTGAACCAATAAATGCATTCTCAGGGTGCCTTTCAGCGCAAATCTTTTATTACACACATTGCATTGATGTGGTTTCTGCTCAGAGTGATGCATCATATGCAAACTTAAGTCCCTTTCCAGTTTAAATCTTTTATCACATTCGGAACATTGATGTGGTTTCTCTCCAGTGTGACTCAATAAATGTCGAGTTAAACTGGACTTTCCTGTGTATGATTTATTACATTCAAGGCAGCGATACGGTTTATTGCCAGTGTGTGTAAACATATGTCTTCTTAAATTGCATGTTTGTGTAAATGTCTTATCACATTCAGTGCATTGATGTGGTTTCTCCTCAGCATGTATGAACATGTGTATTTTTACATGCCGTTTGGAGCGGAATGTTTTGTGACACACACTGCACTTGTGTGGTTTTTCACCTGTATGTACCAATAGATGATTTCTTAAAGAACTATTTAAAGCAAAAGTCTTATTACATTCAACACACCGATGGGGCTTGTTCCCAGTATGCGTTACCATGTGTTTCTTTACTTGACACTTGGCTCGGAATGTTTTGTTGCATAAAATGCACTTGTGTGGTTTAACTCCTGTATGTATCAACAGATGTTTCCTTAAAGAACTGGATTGTGCAAATGCCTTGTTACACTCAATGCACTGATGTGGTCTTTTCCCGGTATGCGTGAACATATGCAGTTTGACATGCTGCCTAGACCGAAACGTTTTGTGGCACACAGTACACTTGTGAGCTTTCTCACCTGTATGTATCAATAAGTACCGCGTCAAACTCCCTGTCGTTGTAAATGCCGCGTTGCATTGAGTGCACTGATGTGGTTTTATTCCTGTATGTGTAAGTGCATGTTGTCTCACATTATTTTTACATGTAAATGTTTTGTCGCACACATTACATTGATAAGGTTTTTCTCCAGCATGAGTCAGCAGATGCTGCTTCAAAGGGCCATTAAATCCTTTTTCACATATGGTGTAGTGGTTCGATTTTTCACCTGTATGAATAAATGTGTGTTTATTCAATTCTCCTCTCCATCTAAATGCTTTGTCACACACATTACATTGATGCGGTTTCTCTCCGGTATGTATCAAAACATGACGCTTCAAAGAACCCTTTTGTTTAAATCTGTTATCACATACGTTGCATTGATGTGGTTTCTCTCCAGAATGTATCATCTGATGAAGAGTTAAACTTCGTTTCTCTGCAAAGTGTTTGTCACACATAATGCACTGATGTACTTTATATCCAGTGTGAACCAGTAAATGTTTGGTCAAATTGCTTTTCTGTGTAAATCTTTCGTCACACACTTTGCATTGATGTGGTTTCTCTCCAGTGTGAATCAATAAATGTTGATTTAAACTATATTTCCTTGTAAATGATTTGCTACAAACATTGTATTTATATGCAGATGCCATGGCAGAATGTCAATTTGATTTCTAGAAGGATATTAGTTTATAGAATCAAGCATTTTCAAAAGTCGGTAGCCATGCTTGTTCAAGCATTGTACAGCCAAATATATTTGTTCCCAGACCAGTACATGTATATTCTGTAAAATAACCAAACATCAAATGAACTGTCAGGCATTCTCTGTTGCACCTCAATAAGAACAAACAGCAAAAACAAACATTTTAAATTACATTTCAATTTTTAAGAAAAAAAGGAAAAAAGTTCATTTGATTGAAATATTATCACTGCGTGTAATGAAAATGCTACCAGTTCAGAAACAACAGAATTTCATACTGTGCTTTTATCTGTATCAAAAGTACCATTTGGAATTCTTTTGTTCTAAACTGTTCCCAAATTGATAGAAATTTCAGCAGCCGAGATTTCATTATTTTATGTCTGTATAATAGCTTAATCACGTCAAAACGAGATAATTGCTGCCATTCACAAATATACTTGCTTAATTTTGCTTTGTTTAATTTTAACATTGCTTACGTAAGCAAGCTAAATTATTTTCTTGCTTAATTTCAACCTCAGAATTCACAAACAACA
>JBCAUI010495836.1:0-13519 GCA_038406195.1 Haplosyllis anthogorgicola | reverse complement strand
CCCCAACAATTGAATTTTAATTGAACTTCACGCTGGGTTATTGACATTCTATTGAAATAAAATTGATATAAATTTAAAGATCTGGAAACATCAACTAAAATTACTGACAAGACAAGAGGAAAGACTACAAGGGAAAATGTTAACAATTGCCGTTCTTTATGGTTAATCAAACCTAAAATTTCTTACTGCATTGAATAAGAGCATTTCAGAAACTTTGATGTTTTCTCTGATTCTCAGATATCTGATATTCTCAGATCAGATATACTCCCAGTCTTGTCTTCAAGAATATTGTATAAATTTGGGAGCATTCTGGAACAAAAGTATCACACACGTTGATACTGAAGTACTTCAAAACATAATTTTAGATTCCTTTGTTCAAATTTGATACAATTTTCCTTAGATGTACTTGAAATATATTTACTTTTTTAAAATACTTTTTGAAATTATTTGATATTAGGTATAATTGTCAGGATGGAGTCTCCTTTTCGTCTAGATACAATATTACAAAATAGATGGGAGTTTCAGTATTATCATGAAGATAGAGGCAAAGTCACATTCTCTTGTGATACTGAGTTTTGTAGAGCACAAAGTTTAGCCAGCCATGCCTTATTCACATATATAGTGTACACCCCTGTTGGTGGAAAAGGCAGGTGTCGCACCAGATATGACCCTCAGGATCACCGCACACAAGCAAGAAATAGTGCAGGCAAGAGATGCACCCCGGACTTAAAAGTCCAAAACAGGGGTAATCAGTGGCCCCACAAATTTACCCTGATCGAACAAAACTTTAAAAAAATGTTTGGGGTTGAATGGACAAAGTTTCAGATTTCTCACTCGGAAAGACTCCAAATCCGAGGTGTTCCCTCCGTCTAACAGCTCACTGGTAAGTTCCTGTATGTGTGCATACTTTCGAAGGTTTTTTAATTGCGTTTCTGTCAGATCTGACAGATTTATCAGATTTGGTTGACATTGTAATTCATACAAGGTAGGTCATGTGTAGTTTGTAATTACTATTAAATCATGTATGATAACTAAAATTTATTGCAAACAATGTGTGTTGCATTTTCTTTAATTTGTACTTAATTAATATTTAAAGTAATCAGATCTGTCAGATCTGGAAAAAACCGAATTAGGAAAAACCTCGAATAGTGGCCGTCTTGTCACACAGGCAAGCGCAAGACATAAGTCTAAAGACAAATGGGTTGTACTCAAATAAACAAAGTATCATCACAAGAAAACTTGATATAATATTTGAACGTTGTGATTTACACAAAAGATTGCCGAGTGACCGAACACAGTTCGTCACGGATTAACACCATTCTATTCAGCAAAACTTTAAGAAACTGTTTCATGTGAATTTTTAGCAAAATTTTTTAACATCAACTCAACTAAACAAAGTAAAATCTTACTTGTAATACACAGAGAAATCAATGTAAACTCTGCCAAAGGTTCGGCCTTCCACGAGTATTGTGACGTTATTGTTGTTTTCATCCAGTACAACCGTAGTGTTGCTCAGTATCCGGATCTCTCCCGGAATAGACGGCTCACTCCTCCATGCCATGTTCATCTCCGCCTGAAATAAAATCAGGTCTGCACTGTGTAAAAGATACAAAAGTAACGTGGCTCAGTATGAATGACCATCCATAGACAAGATCCACTGCTGAATTTATTATTTATGAACAAATTTGAGAACAAGTACATGATGTCAAGATATTAGTTACAACTGTGATATTTTATCCTCTTATTAGCTGTTTTATGTTTAATTTGAGTTTCAAGGCCATTCTCATTTTCAAGAAAATCATCAGGACACAGAAATCGTGTTATTTTGAAAACGAAGAGAACAAAGGAGAGAACGAGAATTATCCTAAAGAGTCTATCGCTGGGAGAGTGAACAAGTTTGAACAGAGTTTACAGCCAAGCATCCTGACCTTTCCCACCCCACCTGACTGGTTCCCGGTGCTTTTTTTGAGCTCATGGACGTTTTAGGTCTTGGGTCAAAGAAGTCTATCGACACATGCGTGATAGACTAATAAAAACAAGAAAGTGCCCTAGCGGCTAAAAAGTCTATCACGCCGGAGTAAACAAGTTTGAACAGGGTTCACAGCCATGCACCATGACCCTCTCACTTGACAGGTTCCCGGTTCTTTTTCTGAGCTCATGGATGATTTTGCTTACCCATCAAATAAGTCTATCGACGCATGCGCGATAGACTAATTAGCGCCATTGTTTTGTTCACGTGTACATGAACAACAGATGGGAAATTATATGAGGCCACTGTGTTGTTTACAAAGAATTATATGATTTTTTGCAAGTGATGGGGCCGCTTTGGTAACCTATTTTAACAGATCATGAGTTTTAGATTAATTTTGGAGTCTTTCACAACAAAGATATTCGATATTTTATTCTCAAAAAATAGTTTGATATAAATTCCTGTTTATCGTTTCCAGGGGTTTAAGGCTCAAAAGGTTTTTGGTTCTGACACACTATATGCACAGGACGAACTTCTTTTGTTCCTAAGCTAATTTATAAACAGTTTATTTTCTGACAAATTGGGAATGTTTTGGAACAACAGAATTCCACGTTGTGCCATTGATACAAGCAAAAGCAGTGTTCTAAAACAGGTATGATTTTCGTCCTCTTCTGAAATTTTGTCAACAGCATAATCTATTACGTGTGAAAATCCCGCGAAAACGAAACTGTACGAAAACTATCCGTTGACCCTTCTCAAATGAATTCTTTGATTGCCGTCCTACATTCCACCATTTTCAGCCCAAGGAGCCAATTGCTATTATTTCCACGGGTTTTAAGCGCTTAGTGACCAAATAAGGTTTTGGCTAAACGGATATTATAGCAAGGTCAAGCTGTACGTGCAACGTAAAAACTAGGAGGTGCAGGAAGCACTCTAAAATCACAAGATTCACGTATTTCTTTGGTTTAAAACTGTAAGTGCACCATTTAAAACAAAAACGTAAAGGTGTGAAAACCACAAGTAGCTTGACCTCTCTATTTACGTTTGCTACTGAGATGGAATCTGATGATTTCAAATGACGTATTTACGTTACACTTTAACTGCACTGTCCTGAAGGCTCGCGTGTAGGAATGGGGAAATCGTGTCACTTTGCCTCCCTAGTACAGTGTTAAACGTACAAAAAAAACGTATAAAACGTATAAAACGGTGATTGTCTGTCGAATGACAGAGTATGTGGTCTCCAGCCTAAAAAACACAGAATCCAAAAATGAGGTTCATCCCACATTCCACTTTCCTATGCCAAGGAGTAGTACCAAGAAATAGTTCTGTTACCATGACGTTACTTTGGTAACATTGTGACGTCATTCGACAGACACATGACGTTACTTTTATGTGGTTACTAATATGTGGCGGCAAAATACCTTCAAATTTGCCTTCGCGCCAAAGTATTTGAGCGGCACAAATACCTTTTTGTTTTTCCTAGAAGACGACCATCACGAAGAGGTGGCCGTAAAACTCGTTCCATGTTATGTGTTACTGTACATGTTCCCTCAGCTTGTTTGGTGCGGTAGGTAAGTGAACAGGTAAGAGTTGAGGTACAAGATTTGTTTTATTACGATTATTTGGCGTAAATGACCTTCTGCATACAGATTTAAAAGTAAGATATATATCATGGCCTTCTGTCTTGATAAACCAGTGGTGGAAATAATGGGGCACCAGTTTTCCAATAACTTTTAAATAAATCTTAATGCCAAACTTTCACTTTTTTCCAGGTATGGCTGTAAATGCAATCGTAAACTAGTTTTTGGATCAGGAGAGAACATTCAGGGTCGGGGATCAATGTCATCCCAAACCTCCAGCAGCAGCAGCAGCAGTGGATACTCTCACACAGAAGATACCAGCTCAGCAACCCACCAGCATGAGGACCTTACCACTCTGGGATCAACAACTCTATACGACAACAGCAGTTTTGGTTTCAACCCGTTTGAGTTCAGTGCCATACCGTACAGAGGGACGGGAGACTACACCGGCGTGGCTTCTTCCAACTACCAGTACCCGCCGCACAAAATACGCCACATAGACCCAGACTACCAGTGCACAAGAGATCCAGCCAATCAGAGCTGCGTGACTGACTCTGATGCATCAGGGTTTATCTACGTTCCCATGGCTCCCAGACCCGTGACCCACAAGGACAAGGTCAAGGTCAACCGACGAAAGGTCATCTCGCAGCAGCTGAAAACCATCGGGCGCAGAATCCGAAAGCACGGGGCAAGGACACTTAACATGAACACTCTCGCAGTCTTGTAGATAAGGCGTAATGAAGAGGTCAAGTACGTTCTCAAGTTCACACATGTGTATATATTTGTAAATTTGTGTATATTTTTCTAAGTAGTAAACGTTTGTCGTTTGTTGAAATCGAAAGGTGAAAATAACACATAAAAAATACAAAACAGAAAATGATTCCCTAAAAACAGAAAAAAAATAATGACACTGCTCTTGTAAATAAGTCACAATGTCACATTTTGACGTACCAAACCAAAACGTTAGTGTAAATCTACGTATACATACTCTAAAAATATCTATTTATTTATCTGAAAATAAAATGTTATTGCTTATAAACCGATCTTGCTTTTTACATTTTATTAATCACAAAATAAGCACCCGCAACTGTCTAATCTAGATCTTAACTGCCACGCATTCATGTGCCATATGTATAAGAGCGTAAATTGTACAAGATCAAACAGAAACAAATTTCTGAAAGAAATGCCCCCCATCGAAGAACAGCTATCTTTTAACAGCACATGCATGTGTGTAGTCTATTCAGGCAGCAATTAATAAGAGATGAGCCAGATATTTGTAAGGAGAAACAGTTCCTACCTTCGTCGCGATCTTCTTCGCGGCCGGGATGCTCTCGAATCCTTTCTCCAGTTTATAGAGCTGCCTCCAGATGTTGCCGACCTCGTTATCCACGACATCCGGATTAACGTCGCTCATTGGACCGTCCATCCAGTTCCTGTAACGTGTACAATTATACAGGTGTAAATAACGAGATACGTGATTCACTTACACTACTGCAGTATGATAAGGTATGATAACTATTAAAACTAGAAAAGTCGTTGTGTCAAACATAACGTCATGTGTCTGTCGAATGACGTCACAATATTACCGTAGAAAACAACGTCATGGCAATGGGACGGAAAGTGGGATGAGCCTCGTTTTCAGATGGTCATTTTTTAGGTGGAAGATCACATACACCGTCATTCGACAGACAGCCATCTTGTAATTGTACTTCTTTTTTTTTTTGAATTCATGTTGCAAAAATGTACTGTTTTATCTAAACATAGTGAGAGTTGCATCCATTCAACTCTCCCACCATTGCACACATTCTTGTATTTGTCATTAAATATGACAGTTAACTCATTGAAATGTTTACTTGTACCCTCTAGTTTCTCTTCCCTGCCTTGCTTTCTCCACAAAATTTTGCCATCCCCTAACCGTAACCCTGACCCCACCTGTACTTCTCGTTGAAGTCCACGGTTAGCTCATAGAGCTGTAGATACATGGTGCACCTACCTGTACTTCTCGTTGAAGTCCACGGTTAGCTCATAGAGCTGTAGATAGGGTTTGAGCTGGTTGATCGTCTTGAGACGGTCTGGATACGACGTCGTCTGCCAACCGAAAGCCTCCTCCTCGTTGTTAAACGACTCAACCTGCGTGTAACGTGTGAGAGGTTGTAAAAAGTGTTGCATCATTCAATGGTATCATAGAGGGGCAAGCGTGCCCCCTATGACCAGAAATTTCTTCATTTTCATGCAGTTTTTGTTTAATTTTGGGCAAAAATGGGGTTGGCGTCACCCTATCGACCAAGCGCACCCCCGCCCCCTGAAGGGAAACCTTACGTCCGTCCCTGCGGTCTTTCTTACGCGTATTTTCCTACCTTGTCGGCAGCAGCCTGTAGTTTTCCGTCCAGCGCCTGCGCTTTCTTCAGGTAGCGCTGTATCTCACTCATGTCTCCGAACGTCGTGAATTCCTCCACTTGTTTCGCGTAACTCTCCAGTTCCTCTATAAACCTCTCACGCCGCAACTACAGAGAGAAAAACGTTAACATCTTTATTAATACGAGTTGTGGCGAAAAGTTCTAAATTTGTGAGACATGTTACATTTAGTAACATAATTGTGTTCAAATCAACTCATTTTTGTTGGTTTTCTCTTTAATTTTTTGCCAGTCCCAATTTTACACGTTGGTACAGAGCCATATTTTATCTGTTAGTATCCTATCGAGAAGCAAGCTCAAATCTGTACTTTATTGACTTGGATTTGCACTTTCAATTTTGAACATTTGTCCGTCGAATGAAATTCGATAAGACTTTGTGGTCTTTAGTCTGAAAAACTGACATCAATTCATCCTATTTTCATTCGATGGAAGCGACGTTTCGTGATGTCTTTCCATTCTTGAAATTCAATAGATACAAGTAACTGCAGTTGTCTCCTCTACTGTATACTGAGTACATTATCTACCTTGAGAGCTTCTTCGTACTGTGTCTTCTTCTCGGAGATGATGAGTCGGTGCTCCTCGAATATGGCGGGCATCCTGCCGTTCCACATGAAGGTGTTGCTGTTGAGGCGCATCTCTGCCGGCGAGAAGTTGGCGAAGTCGACGAGGAAGGCGAGACGGTTCTTGGCGGCAACGAGCTTCTTCTCGAGCTGGTAGATCGTGTCCGTCTCAACCTTGATGATGTACTCCTTCAGTTCCATCAGCTGTTCCGTGTTCGCCGGCGTCGTCAGCGCCTTCTCCGCGATCTGTTCATACTCGTCACATAAACTGGTACAAAGAAACATAACCAATTAGGCTTTTCTTTTTTAATCATTTGGATTACACTGCACTGGCAGGATTTTCAAAGTGTGGCGATCGGAAAAAAATAAATAAATAAAAATTGAACTTTGCCCCTAAAAGCCAAACTATTCATAAATATACATAAATTTTTTATTTTGCTGGATTGACTTTTAATGTATTGTGTCTGAGGTGACCATATTTTGCTGTGCATAACATATTTCAGCCAAATGAGTTTTCTTTTTTCTTTTGAAATCCCAATGTCAAAGTGCTACGGGAAATGTAATCCAAACAATTAAATAGAAAAGGCCTTATTTACTAGAATTTGTAACTAGACACAATTCAGGCAACAATTACAGCGCTACCATCAGAGATGCCAACTATCACGCATTGAGCATGTTTAGAAAAAAATCTCACTCTTGGGATCTCACAGGTAGCAGTTTATCAGAGGTCAAACCCAAAACTTACGCTCTGTTAGCCTCCTGATGGTCTTTAGACATGCGTGCGAGTAGTTTGCTGGTCAGGGTCTCGGCTCGTTTCGACAAACCTCGGATTAACTCGTCACAGTGAACTTCGAACATGCCCAAACGTGTCACCTACGAGATATCAAAACACTTTCAGTGTCGATGTAAGGTCCAAAATAATACCCCAATAATATACATAGTTCTACATAGAAATTTACATGATCTCACAAAACGACTTAACCTTGTGCATGCATTCCATCCAATGTACATCACTGAATCATTCTTTACA
The DNA here is from genome assembly GCA_038406195.1 of Haplosyllis anthogorgicola. Classification (NCBI taxonomy): domain Eukaryota; kingdom Metazoa; phylum Annelida; class Polychaeta; order Phyllodocida; family Syllidae; genus Haplosyllis; species Haplosyllis anthogorgicola. The sequence continues at coordinate 5,966 of JBCAUI010495836.1, read as the reverse complement.
CCAAATGAGACATATTAGTACCTCAAGCCACATGTAAACGTTACCTTGATAGAGTTGTATGTGATCTCGTCGACTAGTCGGTGGTACTTGCGCACCTCTCTGCAGTAGTCATCAAACGAATGCTCCTCCTGCAGGAACTGTTCTATATCTTGTTCAGCCTTCAAGATGCATTATACAATTTGTATTAAAACTACATCAATTCAAGGTAAAAACTCTAGTAGAAAACACAAATGTACAGGTACAGGGAATTTCGTTTCCAATGATTTCAAGGTCGTTCTAATTTCAAGGCAAATCTCATTTTTGCAATTATTTTTGGTAAACATTTTTATGTTACTTGTTACTTGCCTGTTTGTTGACAAGGAAGCTGTATTTGTCGTAGAGTTTGGTGTGTTCGATCGGGCGCAGACTCTCCTTCTGGATGAGTTGCGCCACGTTATCCTTGTGCGCCTGTAGAATCTCCGGCAGGATGATCGGTTTTAGGTGCGACTGTGACTTGTTGCCACTCTGCAACATCAAAAACGTTTCTTTGATCAAGTGTGGGATTTTTTCATGTACAGTTCTTCCTGCTTAGTTCAAAATCCCAAGGGAGGCTCCAAAATGTTCGAACTAAGCAGTAGTTCGACTTAAACATTAATTTTCCAATAGATAAACTATTGACGGGGCATTTTAAAAAGTTCGACCTAAGCAAAAGTTGGAGATATCTGTATTCGAGTTTAACAGAATAATCTGAATATTGCCATTACAAAAGTAGATGTAAAGGTTGTGAGTATTATTGCGTCCTGCGTGGCAATTCATGGCTTTTCGTCTTGTAACCAAGGTGTAATCTATTGTAGCACATTTGGGGATCGAACCATGTCCCTTGTGTAGTAGCACTTTTCGCTATCCACTACACTATAGATACAATCACTCCAGGGCTAACCATCATAATAGCGCATCTTACCCATTCTGAGTAGAGTTTGGTTTCGACGCGTGGGATCATTCCAACGTTCTTGATCATCACATCGAACACGTTGAGAAGCACCAGCTCGAAGTCCGGGAAATCCGGTTCAAACTTAATCTGTCCTCCATCCAGGATGAGTCGCAGGATAAATCCGGAATGTTCGTATGCACGTGTTGAGTGCTGCATAAAAATAATTATAGGAATAATACAAAAATTCTACCACTGCCATGGTGTCTGACGAGGTAAATAACACTTCCATATTTGGCATGACGTAGAACAGTTGCATCCTGAAAATCTTAACATGATCATCCTCTTGTATTAAAATCTATGTGAAACGTATCCAAACAACCAAAACGTGTAAGGCCCAATATGGCGAAACAAAATAGCGAGATTTAGGTTTTTGCTCCATATCCGTAAATGTAATGTAGCTGAGGTTTTTGACAGGGCATTATGTGACATAGCTGTAGTTTCAAACAGGCCGTTACGTTTCAGGAAACGTAAATTTGCCAGTTCTTACGCTCAATTGCAACGTAACTACCTTGGATACGGATACGTTTACGGATACATTTCAATCATAAAAACTCGCCATTATCCTCATTTTACGAAAGGCCATTGGATGTGTAACTTACCGCAGGTTGGCACAGCAGGTCTGTATAATCACTGATAGAGTCGAGCGCCAGGTTCTGTATCTGTTCCGTCATCAGTGTCGCGGCGCAGTTAAAGAACGACTCGAGCTTGGCCTGGTCGTGGTTGCTAGGCACTTGTTTACGTTTGTTACCCTGGTAGAAGATGTTCTGTACTTCTGGGAACCATCTGGAAAATGAGCGCAAGTTTGTATGTTTTCATGCATGTATCAACCTTATTACTATTGAGTTAACCGAGTTTTGGTTAAACAGGTCGTGGCAAATGGTTTTCTTGCAGCATGGCTCTTCGTAAAAGCATTCGAGTCTTGATCAATGTTCATCACTTGAGATCACATCACTGTGCTCATTTCATGCTAAATTAAAGTGACAATTTTTTAACGACGACTGCGCATGTATAGTCTATTTGAAAAGAAGTAAAATGGGTGACCAAGAAATCAAGCATACTCGTAATCCAAAATGGGAGTACCAGTGGCTCCAAAATGGCTGTTTACTGGTCCCAGAATAAGTGACACTGACGGTTGCCCCGAAAAAAGAGGGCACAGAAAGATACTTTTCGTTTAAACAATAAACATGGATTCTTACTTCTTGATGAGTTTTTCCTTCGCGGCTTCTATGTGTCTCATACACAGGTTCTGGAAGACGGAAAGCTCCATGGACTCCGGGCGGTGGTGGAACTCCTCTATGTCTATCAGACGCAGTTTCCTGCAAAATACACACATCACAATCAGCACTGTCCCATCAATGGTCTACATATAGCAGAACCTGCTTTAACAAGCCGCTGCTTTGTAGAGCCACCTGACATTTACAGCCAATTTATGTTGTGAGTAATGGCGGCCCCTCAAAGCAGGTTCTACTGTTTTATTTAGGTTTATGCATCACGACAGGTTTTTACATCAGGGTTTCAATTTTAGACGTAACGCGCAAACAGACAGAGATTAATTACAACATGTTTTGAAACAGTACAAATGTAATGGTATTTGCCACTTCCACTTGGGTTATCTTTGTTACCGTGATGTGAACATTGAGTAACAGTCACATACACATAAACAAATAACCACCATGACGCAACTCACCCGAATGAGGTGTGCCAGAGTTCTAATACTTGCAGCATGCAGGGGTTGGTGACGTGTAGTACGTCTACAGCGACGTCGAGCGCGCTGAGGTAGGCGCGGTTCCACGGCTTGGGCACCACGGCGAGCTCCTCACGGTGCGGCGGTAATACCTCCTTCTTGTCGTCCTCCTTCTCGCGCGGATCCTTCAGCACGAAGTCAACTATCGCCTGCAATGTGGTTTTATTGTTAGTTTGGGGGGAGGGGGGGTTGTAAGTTTTTGTTAGCCAAAGACCATTTTTGGGACCACTGGTACCCCAAGTTTTTGACTTGGGGTGACTCTACCCGTGGGTTTCAAAGCCCGAGTGGATCTGTTTCTGGCATGCTTACTCACTTGTGCGCTATAATGCCCAGAATCACTTCCGGTTTCTCACCCACTTTCACTAAATATGAATGTGTACAATGTGTTTGGGTGTTAGCGGGCAACTGGTCACATACTTTTTTAATTAAGCACTGGTGAACAGGCACCTTGCGGGACTCAATCCCAGTTTGATCCACCACTCTTTGAAAGCATAATCCTCCCTTGTAACTTCAAACCCCCAGCACAGAACTCATCCAAACTCAGTGTGAGTAATCACTTCAAAACAAGTCAACTTGATCTATGCAGGGTATCGGGAAATTGCAATAAATCCTCTCCACATTGGGCAGATACCAATTGCGCTCCTCAGTATGGTAACTTGCCCAGTGTCACAATTTGAAAATTTACGGCACAAGAAATGACTCTCTGCCTTTGAAACCCAATGGCAGAGTCATTCTAGGTCCAAAACAGCTACATCAGTACCAGTGGTCCGAGAAAATGGTCGCACTGGTTCCAGAAAAGGGAACTGTGAAGGTTGTTGTATTACATCTGGGCTTGCAACAGATTGAGCCCGGTACTGACCCGCTTGTTTGCAGCATACCTACAGTATGCTGCGCATGCATACTAGCAGTTGCAGGCAGGCAGGAAGCTGTAGCCTATCAGCCAATCACACGCAAGCGTCACCCAAGCTGTTAAACAATTTCAAATTCAAATTCAGTTTAGATTGAGACTTCCAACATGCAACATGTATAATGTTTTGCAGAAATAAAGTACAATCTTTTCTCGGTTTAAAGCAAACCTATTGCTTTTATTATTATTTCTAATATTCCGGAACAAGCTTACAATAAGCTAAATTGCGACCACCGCAAGTTAATACACATACTTCGGATTGTTGCTTAAAACGCACAAGGGCAACATGACGTGTGTATTTTTTGTCGTTTGCACAATTTTTACATAAGGGTCATATGATTGATTCCGGGGAAATTAAGTGACGAGTGTTACGTTTTTCATATCAACTAATCACGTCATTAATGCAATGTAATAACAAATTACTATATCGAATGAAAGAGAGTATGCTGTATCTCGAACTGAATCCGAAAGGTACAAGACTTCGCAGCAGAAAAATGGGCAGTTTTCATGTTACGGTGGTATTACAATTACGGCTGCTTTGAAAGTCTCCAAGCTGGACAAGATTTCAATACACCTAATTTGGATGCTACCGTATGTGTCATATAGTTTCTGCAGTGTGCAATTAATTACAGTAAAATCTACATTGGGCGTACTATCCATTTGGCGAACTACTATCATCCACGTACTAATTCAATTATTTTGTACTCCATTGGGAGAACCTTTTGTCATCGACGTACATTTTATTCCTGAAAAATGGGGTGTTCGTCTAATGCAGATTTTTATTGCTACAGGTGATATACACTGAAATGCCTTTAAATCTAGATGTGAGAAATAATCCAACTAATATATGTCGTACATGTATGCATTTAAAATACGAACAGGAGCTCGTTCCCCAGGATAAATGCCAATATCAGTTTTATGCAAATCTTAATAATAGATTTGACATTTTCAGGAAATGTTCTACAGTATGTACCCAGAAGAGAACCTCTGTTTATCTACGTCAAACAATGAAAAATGATTAATAGGCAGATGAGTGCAGCGTAGATTGATTACAAGTGGTAAACAATGACTAATGATTCGCCTTGATTGTTGTACACAATACAGGTGATCATTTTCATCACGGCACCATTATACGCATCAGAAAACTAGCTGATTATCAATCAACTGATCAATTTTACATGAATTAATGATTTGTTTGTAATAAAATCAGCAATTAATTGGTGCATTGCATGTTTTTTGCATATAAAACGCAAACGTTCACGGCAGGATGGTACAGCACAGAACAGAGCAATCACTTTAATAATGTTGAAACAATGAGTATGTCCTAAAAACTGCAGATACATACAGAAATTGACGGCCGTTATATATATTTCTACATATATGCAGAAATTGATGACGTTCAACAAAAGCATTAATCGAAAGAAAAAATATTCCAACAGGATGGAAGAGGCTGATCGGGTTTTTTTCCTCACAAATTTAAGGGGTTTTTTCACAGGATTTAAGTAGTTATGCCATCTTCATTTTTTTTGTTTCAGCAAAAACTAATTGGGATTATGCATTTTACAATTTTAATTGATATCGACATATGTATTTTCTCTTTCCGCAAATATATGCCTTGCGGATTTCATCTGTCAGGAGTCATCAAGAGTTATTTACTTTTACATACATGCAACAATCCAGATTAACTAGAGCTCTCATTCGTGAGCACACGTCCAAATAAAATGTTGCGTTATGTAAGTTTTCAATCGAAAGATTGATACATGCGTTTCAAATTTCTCTCAGACGTTCAAGGGTATGATACAGAACTCAATACTGACAGCAATGATACGGCGCTGTTTACCAATGTTCGTCAGTGGAAAATTTTATGTTTCAGAATGTACACTCTGAGATACCATATGTTGACACAAAATGTGAATGCTACGATGAGATTTGAATCTGCATAACACTTTTTAATATTTTTAGGCCTAGCTACTTAAAATCTGATCCCATGGGGGAGATTTCCTGGTTTTGCTCATATAAATTTCCAAAGTTGAATGCAGATCAAAAGTTGGTCTTCAGTTGTCTCTATTGGCCCAATGTTAACAAAGTAGCCAATGTTCGCTCATTAAATCCTTTTTGGGAAGTATCTAGTTCTGTATCATTCCACTGTCATTATCAGTAAGATGGAATCACATACCCGATATGTTTCGGTTGTGCAATGTTTAAAATAAGTTTTTAAAGATTACACACATCTTTTGGTAATCAATCTTGCCAAGATACATTTATGTGTCAGATTATTTTTTTGCCATTTATTTTTGAAGAATTTATTGATGTTACAGTAAAAATGATTTTTGTAAACTTTGAAA
>JBCAUI010495725.1:0-13520 GCA_038406195.1 Haplosyllis anthogorgicola | reverse complement strand
ATAAATCATAATGTGTGGTACAATACATTGTCCCTTATCATAACACAACAGTACATCAAAACAATACTTGTGCAGCTAATCTGACAAGTAGAAAAATTATTACAAAATTACCATTTATGGTCTAGCATGTTTAACTTTAAAAATTCACTATAAATCACCATTTTATCATACAGACTTCTAATAAATGCCATTATACTTTAAAAATTCCATATTTTCACATCCATTAATGAATCCCTTGTAAAACAAATAGAAATCAATTTGAAAAATTAAAGTTATAACACGGTAAATGAAATTTATACCATTATAATGTCCCATTCACATTGATTCTGAAAAAATATTTTTTGTTAATGTTACATTAATTTAAAAATCATGTTTAAGTACATTACCCTTTAAAGAATTGTTTTGAAAGGAGAACAAAGGCTTTCCTAATGCCCTTAATGGAATAATACAACATCATCTTAGCTCATTTACATTCCATTTACACTCCAGATAACCCCAGAGTATATATTCTAGACACACAGAACTTTCTTCACCATTTGCAATTTTTCCTGATCTGGATTAACATCCTACATTTGGTTATCATACAACTTGAGAAAGTAGGAATTATTTCTATGATAGAATTATCTATAAATGACTTAGGTTGTACAATAGTTAACATTACTTGTGTTAATGCTTAAATTATCTTTGCCTTTAATAGGAAAATAATTCTTTAATGGTTAAGACCTGATGTGAATCTGTTCTTTCCTTTTATGCAGTGTATCACTACATCACATCATCACTACTTGATCTGTCCAATCGATGAACTAATTAATACAGTGGATCTTTGTTACACAGACATCCACAGTACATTAATACAGTTAATCAGTAATTTTTTTAATACATTAATACAGTTAATCTTCTTTTAGATCTTTTAGATGTATAATGAATTTAAAGCCATTTTGGCTGTGTGTTAAAACATTTAAGATTTAAGGAATTTTCAATTGATTCAAACTTAGATGGATACATTATATACAGTCCAACCTGCTTTAACTTGAAATTTCATACATTTGTTAAAATAATGCTATTAATTTTTAATGTTCTTTTATCCAGATCTGTCAGACTTAGATATCTCACACATCAATCATACATTCATCCAGATACAGTTACATTGGCACTTTGGCTTAAGGTGAATTTTGTTTATCACATCTAATACAATGAACCTTATTATAAACCTCATTGTCTCATATAATTTTACTTTAAATTTCTTTAATTTGGACTAAAGAGACACACTTACATCTATTCATTTACTTTGCAGGCAATCTGCTTCAACAAACATCAAGAACTTCGGATATTTCAACCCCATTCACATGAGAACGAAAAACATGAGTATAACTGTATTCACACAACCCTATGAACCTTATTTTACCTGAGTGATATTCCATTCTTAAGGCAAGGCTAGCGTATGATGCCAGATTGGTTCTTTTGCAAGTTACAATTGGGAGACTTGCTGTCAACTTTGCTGCAATGCATTGAGAGTCATGGAAAAAGGCTCAAAAGACCCAGATTGAGCAGATCTAGGCACATTTCAGGTGTGTTTCAGATGAAATCAGTGTGTCAATTGATACACGTCCAATTCTGCATAGCAGAGCTACCAATCATGTGTCAAATAAATACCTCTCCTTAGGTTTTCATTATTGCCAAGGTTCTTCAAGGATCAAGGTTACAAAGGTTGTTTAAATTTTCAGGTTGCTAAGGTTACACATTATATTGATGATTTATCATATTTCTAACCAGTTTATATTTATTTTTCCAGTATGGCCATCTATTATAATGACTCCATTGAGGAGTTACAAATCATCTCCTCAGAGGATTTGAACTAATCAACCACAGACCAAGCAGATCAAGTTTCTACCACCACAAGTGGATCATACATGGTTCAATCACCAGAATACAATCCAGAAGATGGTCCCTACACCCTTGCACCTCCACCAAGCCCTCAAGTAAGCTTGACTGGGGTGGATCTGGATCATCTGGATGCAGATACACCCAGATCTCCTAGCCCTGAGCATCCCCCAGAGCCAGCTTCACCAGCACCAGGTAAGGTAGGGATTTTCTAATTTCTAAGCATGCAAAAATAATTGATCTTACTTGGTTTAGGCTGTGTTTGATGCCATGAATGATCTGACAGTTTACATTGGCTGTGATTCATCTGACCATTTTGCAGTATATATTCCATTATATTACATTAAATACACATTAAAATACTCCATTATATTTACATCATTTAATAGACCTTTGATACTCTTTACGTTTCACTTCAATCTAACTGTTGGCATTTTGAATTCTGTCATTAAATAATTGCTTTAATACATAAATTCTCCATTTACATATATTTACCAAATATATCCAAAAATAGTTTTAGAGATCCCAGACTTGAGGACACAAATCACCCAAATCACCAATCTAACATCACTTGGATGTGCTAAATGCAAAATTGAACCTTTACCAGATTTATCAAGATCCCTAGGTACTGGGATATATCTCCTGGACCCCAGGTAAAAATTCCTTCATCTTTGATGAAGCAATGGAGACAGAAAATAACTCTGAGAGCTCAGATTCAGGATCAGATTCAGATTCAGAAATTGAATAACAAAATAAGGATCAAACTAATTTCCAGAATTTTAATTTGCTCAGATGAGCTCAGGGACATGATATTCCCTACAAAATTTTGCTACTTGCCAAATTGTCCCAATCATGGGTAATTTTTTTATCTAATTTAAGGCTGATTCAGGTCCAGATTCAGACTCAGATTCAGACCCTACAGAAGATGATTATTATCAGATTGCACAGGAAGATAAATCTGACCTAGCTGAAGATCAGCATAGAAATATTGTAGCTTTTACTAGAAAACATTTAATACCACCATCAGATCATTGTTATAAAGAGTATGAGCTAACTGGGGAGTGCCAGTGCTGCCTCCCAGATCTGGAGCACAAAGGTGCAGAATGGCTGGCCAACCACAAGGGTTGGGTTCAGGGGAAAGGTGGCCAAGGCACCTTCAAAAGACTAAAGGTGTCTCACCTGACCCCCTCATTCTTTAGGGGCTGTACCCCAAGTGCAGCTGGTGTCTCAGATGCCTCAGGTACCTCCGATCAAACTACCTGGACCAGGTCAAGTTGTGGCCTTGGCCCAAGGTAACAGAGATTCTGATGAGCAACCTCTTGACCTCAGGGTCAGAAGAAGGTCACCTGAACCAGAGCCAGCTGTCCCTTTGGAAGTGACAGTAGTTCCAGTGCACCTTAGTACCAGCTCAGGTGCAATTGGCACACCTACAGACAGGTACAAAATGCACCTTGATCAGTGTGATCAAAGTGATGATGGGTGGGAGTCAGAGTCCCCACTCTGATCAGACCATGGGGATGCTCACACCTCAGATAGCTCATATACTGAATAAGATGTTGGGTTAAATTTTGAATTTTGAATTTTAGATTAGGACTGCCCATTGACTTTGAATTATTATATATATTGTAAATATTTCATAAAGTTTTCTTTGAAGTTGTTAATTCTGTTTGAATTTTGATTACTTTTTAAATTTAATTGCTGTTCTAGTTGTTTATTGAAAGTATCTTAGATAATTGTTAGGTAAATTTGATTTGTGCACACACCCACATACACATTTTTCATTTCAACCATAGTTCACTTTGAACTTTGAATATTTTACTTGAATTCAATTTTTAAACTAGAATTTGAATTTGAAATTCATTTTCAATTTTAAAATTTGAATTTGATTTTCAAATTAATTTGAATTTGAATTTAAGATTTGAATTTAAATTTTATTTTTAAATTTGAATTTGAATTTCAAATTGAAAATTTCAATTTTGAATTTCAAATTGAAAATTTCAATTTTGAATCTTAGTTTCAATTTTTTTTTCTTTTTCAACTCCAATTTTTTTTACTTGGATTTTCAACTTAAGCTTTGAACTTTAACTTTAATTTAATTTTGAACTTAGAAATTGAGTTTCAATTTTAACTTTAACTTCGAATTTTAATTTCAACTTTGACTTTGATATTTCAATTTTATTTTGACTTTGAACTTTGAATTTGAACTTCAATTTTGAATTTGTATTTGAGTTTCAAATTTGATTTTAGATTTGAAATTTGACTTTGAATTTGAACTTTATTTTCGAAATTTAATTTTGAAATTGATTTTGAAATTGAATTTTATTTTGAAATTTTAATTTAATTTGAATCCTTTTATTTTCTTTTTCAAACTCTAATCATAGTCTCTGTTGTATGCTAGGATACCATGTAGTCTAGCTCATCCAAAGATCTTTCAGTTTCAGTGACTGGGTCTTTCTGTGTAGTGTCAACCTGTTGTGATGTTTCATTATCATCACCTAGTACAACTTGTTCTGAATCATTGCCATCATTCTCTTGGAACAGTATTGATAAATCACTGTCCTCATCAGTTTCAATTTCAGTTTTAGATTCAGATTCATTGGGTACTACACTTTCTACATCACTTTCAACAGATAAACTGGTGTCACTTCTACTGCCAATTGGTTCTTGTTCAGCCTCACCAGTCTCGGTATTATTTGTTGAGTCTGGTTTATCCTGATCCTTTGGTTCAGCTCCACAGTTACCACCTCCTAAGGGAAAACCTCTTGCTATTGTCTGAGTCTTAGTGTTTTTAATGTTATTGACTAACAGTAGCAACCTATAGTCTCTCTCATAACACCCTTGCCCTGGACACATAGTGTACTCTTTAAGAAATTGACATTGTTCAACCTGTTGTCTTTCCTCATAGTCATAGTTCAAGGGTAAATACAATCTTGTTTGACTTGCAAAACCTGAATGTGAATCACCCCTTGCTGCACTATGCAGTCTGCATGGACATATTTCCAGCTTATAAGCATTAATAACATGCATTGCATTATCCACTCTCTCCTGAGACCACAATGGATGTTGTTTCCTAACCAAAGTTTTGATATACTCAAAAGAAGCCTCATCAAAACCTTTATGGTTTTCATATGCTTTATCCATCTTTATACTCTCCTCCTGAACCAAACCAAACTCAGAATGTACAGGGATACCATGAGCATGCATAACCGAAGACCATGCTGTTCTTTGGATAAATATCTGATCATATACACTGGCATGAACATTAGCTCCTATTCCTGCAAACTGTCCTACTCTCCTGAGGAACATGCCTAAGTTCATTATGACTGGTCTCTCTAATGGACCCCTTGTTAAACCAATACTCAGAACATAATTGCCCTTTTGACATGTGGTTTAATACCACAAATACAATCTCCTCCTCTAGAAGGTATCTCAAATTGCCTGAACATTGAATGACATATCTAATGTCAGTCATTAATGCAAAGATTTGTTGACTGGACACAATTCTTCTCCAGTACTAAGTAATTAGCAATTCCAGAAATTTATAATGTCTAAATCCAGAGGGCATCAATATTCTGAGTAGTTGTGCTATCACTTGAATTATTCTCTTGCTCATGCATAGATGACTACACCACTCTATCCACAACTTGTAACCTGTACTTAAATGCAGATTTTTCCCAAAATTGTCACAGAATCACTCTATTAAAGTCACAATAATTTGGGTTCAGCTCACCTGACTTGAAGGCTGTTCTCTGCTTGTGAGGTACTTCAAATCCCTGCATTGCAAATCCTTTCTAAGCTGGGTATCTGGTATCTGGTGTTTGTGGTGAATGTCCATATCCATGAGAACCTGGTGATGGTGTGCCAACAGGAAATCTGGCTGTGGGTCTTGACCTTGCTGCCCTTGCCATAGCCTTCCTCCTTCTGGCACTTCTCTTGCTGCCATTCCACTCAGGAAGTTCAGATGTTTTGGCTCCATGCCCACAATGGGTACTACTAGATCCCCACTGTTTAGCATATTGTCCATTACACCTTTTCAATTTCCTGTTGTTCCTCACATTACTAGAAGGCAATCCAAATTAAGTAGAACTTCCATTTCCCTTCATCTGCCTCTTGCATCCATTTGCAAGATGTTGGATCAGCAGCCTATCACCATCATTAGAATCATAGTCAGAATCATTGTCCTTGGGAGTATCAGACCTCTTGGGCTTAGGTCTGGGCAGTATCCAATAAAGTGCTCCTAGGACTCCAGTAAAGGCAGTCAAGTAGGCACTTAACTGTAGAGGCATCATCTCTACAATCATTTACAACATTCATATAATATTGGAACTCATACTTTATACAAGAAAATTAAATATCAGGATATATAATATTATATTATACAATTGTAGAGTAATATTTCTTATTTCAAACTTACATAGGAAATATTATAACATATACAAATTGTTTATTGGATACTTCCTATATCTCTTCCATTTATACTGGGTGATTTGGTTCCAAGGGTTCATTTATAATTACTTCATAAGTCTCATTACCTTGTATTTCAGGTAAACTACCAGCCACATGTTCCCTGTTTTCAGTCTCATCTGGATGACTGTTGTTTTTAGACCTTACATGCATTTGATCTTCACTCATTGGTATTGGTATTGCCATACTTATTGCTCTTTGCATAGGCAAATCAGAAATTTGATTCACCTTCCAGTTTGAAGTCAAATCTAGAAATGTACTGAGTGACCTGATGCCTCCTGTTTTTTATAAACAGAAACCATCCTAGTCATCATACACTCTCTATTCAACTTCATTATTTCAATCTTTTCCAAAACTGATATCTGAATAGTAGTAGGCAAAGGAACTGGATATCCTTCCACCTTGATTTTGAATTTACAATGTGACAAAACAACAAAATAACAATGTGATCAAACAACCTACCTTTCTTATATTTTATGTCCCTTGAAAAGATATAGAGATTTGATCTGTCTACCATTCCAAAATTACTCAGGGAAACACTATGTTTCACATCATTTAAATTATGCAAAGTCATTAATCATAAACATATTTACAAAACTGAAAAAGTACATACAATATTAGTGAAGTCACAACTGTCATCATTATGAATTTTATCCAATAGATACTTTGAACTTCTAGTTCATTAGAGTCACATGTGAGTACTGCCTGTGCATTGGCTCCTGGTTGTAAACTTAACAATGACTGAGCCAAAGTAAACTTAGACATCAAATTGCTCATTGTTCTGAATCTAGAACTCATACCACATATTTTAAAATACAAACACAGTCCAACAATAAAAGCCAAAATTGCCAAAACGGCTCCACCAAACAAGAAACCAAATATATGGTTATCTTTTTCAGGCCAATTTTCAATATCATTCATTCCCAGAGCTTTTTCTGGCTAGGGTTCATAGGGTTTGGAATTTGGTCTTCATGAGAACAATAAGATGTCCATGGATCAGGAAGACCAACAAGTAACATGTATTGGTCTGCATCCAAAATCATAGGTTCTGGCTTCAAAGGTGGAAAATATTGAATATCACATTTATCTTTAATCATTTCCACTGATTCATGCCAATAGATTACAGACTCACAAGTGTGTTCACTATTATGTTTTATAATCTGTAGTTATTCACAGAAATAACTCTCTTCATAATGCAGACAATTAACCAAGTCAGTTCTGTCCAAAGCAATATATGTATCTGAACTCGTAGCCAGTAATTCCTTCTTTGGTTTAAACCAAGTGTAAACATACTTACTCTCAGTCACACCCACCATTTCTTCATTCATATGATAAGGTACATGTACTGTTTTCAGGTCATACAACATCAATGGTTCTTGAAGTTTGGGCTTGATAAACAATGGAATTTGAATTGCTATTGTTCCATTAAAGTAGCCAAAATGTACAAAAGGTAAATTATAGTATTGATGCACTTTATCCAGAATTAATGCATAATCTGGATAAAAGTCTTTTAGCTGTACTGCCACATGATCCAATAATGATTCCATAATATTGGATGCAATCACTGTATGTGACAATAAGCCATTTGATAAGTTATCAAGTGCATCCAGAAAATTATCAAGTTCAGAAATGATTTGTTCATAGGTTGCCAAATACCTTTCCATTTTCAGCAAAAGCATACTAGTCATTATTGTCAAAAATCTTATAGCATCAGCATGATATGCTGTCCTAGTCTTTTGTTCTTCCAAATAGTTTTGAATCAACAAAATTCCTGTTCCAATTATTTTAATTTCCATTCGATTTTTGTATAATTCTTTTCTCAAATGTTCAAATTCATCTAAAGATTCCCGTTATAAAATTTTTAAGTTAATTACTTCAAAAGCAAAGTTGAGTTGAGTTCAAGCTAAAATCTCAAGTTATCCTTCTTCTTCAAATCAGAATCAGAATGAAGTTTCATCTGGACTACTCTCTTTTATTACATTTCTAGGCCTTCTTACCTAACTTGGTTTTTTTCCAATCAGAATTTTCACTAATGATGTAATGGTCACATGATCAGGGAAACTTCTGGTCATAACCTCCCTTTATTAAGTTAGGACTTCTAAATAGAGTTCTGCAAAAAATTCTAACAAAACCTTCAGGTACAGTTTATGTCCTGAACTATTTACAGTTATAGCTTTGCAAAAATCCTCTTAGTACATCCTGGTTCACCCATTCACTCAATTGTCTGGGTTTTATAAACATTCAAGTGCAAGTCAACAATACATCTGTCCTTGACAGTCCTTGAACTGTCCTTTAACTTGTCCTCACCAAAAGTACATGTATACTTGTTGTATCCAAGTTTCAACCAGTACAAACATCCAATGATGTCACTTCCTTTGCATATTAATTAAGTAACAATTACATGGTATGATGTAATATGTCTTGTCACTCAAGTTAGAAAAATTAAGATATCTAATCACATGACATTTCAAGAAATAGATTTTCCTGGTAGAGTTCATTTATAGACCAATCATACCCTATTAGTGTAAAATCATATGATCTCTCTCTCTGTCCTTGTACTTTATATTCTGGAACTTTCTCCAAACATCTATTATTATACTGGAAATCTCTAGAACCTTGCAACTTAGGCTTTTTAGCAAATCATTTTTAGCAAATCAATTACCAAATTTTATAAATTATAAATTAAAATAATTAGAAGTGTCTAGAGATATTCATAATTATATTTATATGGTTTATGCATTATGAATATAATAATAAGCATGGATACTCTTACACTTTGAGTTCCTTGAGCATCTACAGTTTTGTCCATTTCTGAATTTACAAGGATTTCAAAGATTCCTTTTTCCTTAATTCTAGGAATACTTATTAGTTTCCTTGGTATTAACATAATTGGTGAACTATATGAACTCATAACCTTTTTCAATATTTCCAATAAGACTCCTTTCCTCATTTCCTTATCTACTAGCTCCTTTTCATTCTCTGCTGTAGGAAAAGGTCTTATAAAGAATGATGTTGTATCAGAAAGTTCAAGTTCTACCTGCATATGTGGACATAATCCAATTTCATCTCTCAAAGAAAATGCCTCTCTATACTCAATAATAGTCTGCATAAAATCTTCTTTTCCTTCTTCATTGAAACAAGATTCATTCAAATTTATGAATTTTCCTTCTTTGATCATTCTTGTCCAACCAAGGATATGGGTCATTTGTTTTATCAGGTACTATATTTGTATCTTTTTCTCCATCAGATACCCTACTTTTCAATCTTGTAGAGCACACTGAACAAAATTTATCCATGGGTTTTGAATCTAATAATTTATGTATTCTTTGGATTGTCATTCACTCAGAAAATCACATTTATCTTTCAAGATAACTTGCAACATTCCTCTACTTATGTGAAAATAACCCAATGATCTCATATCTACACTACCCAACATTTCTCCTTTTCCTATTATTATATCTTCATTTCCTTTATTGAAGATTTGAATCCTGACCTTCTTATCTTTTATAGGAACTTTCAATGTAACTGGTATCAGAGATTCTGTTTGTTGTTTCAATTTAATTATGGAATAGGGAGAACTCCCAAATCCATGGGGACATTTATCCATGTTCAAAGTTCTTACCCTATTTTCATCTGGTTTAATAGCATAATTATTATCAGCTTTCAAGTCAACAGACTTCATGTTAAAATGGAACATCAATTGTCCAAAATCAATTCCTCCTTCCAATTCATACAATGATTTTTGATCTATAATAAAATCAAAATCTTTAGTCATTTCAACCAAATAGGCTACCATTTCAAATACAAAATCTTCAAATTTTATCAACATATGAATACATTCATCCACTCTCATCATTTGATTATTGGCTATTCTCATATTTCTTAAAAAATAGATTTTCATTATGGAAAAGTTTATTCAACATAGGTTTACTTGCTCCAGAATCAATTAAAGTCTTAACTCTGATATCAGTCCATCCATACATTTTCCCATAATCACTCCATTAGGACTTACAGGAAAAATGCCAGTCTTAAAGATACTGTCAACATTGGGCTTTTCCAAACATGTTGCTGAAGTATTAGTTTTCTATAAATATGTTGCTGAAATATCCCTATCTGGATCAAATTCTTCAGCAATGAAAGGCTCTATTTCCTCATACCTTTCTTCTTTCTTTCCATGTTTCTCTTCATTTACCTTTGCTTTCCCACAATGCATAATTTGATGATATGTCACATTAGAACTTGGAATGGTACCAACATATGATATTTCTTCTGTAAATATAGACCATATCTGTGGAGTTATATCCTCCAAATCTACCAAATCTATATCCTCACTTAAAATTAGTCTTGTAGATATACTTCATATAATCTACATCTGGTATATCATAAATCTTTCTATAAGCTAGCTCTACTTTCTCTTGAATCTTTTCTCCATCTTTCATATAAGGATCCATAATATCATCTGATAATAAATCACACCAATCAAACTCATCCTTTGAGTTTATACTATCATCAATATTTTTCTTTCTTTGTGCACACTTAACCTTTTCATTTTCTATCTCTAAACCTAGAGATTCATCATTTCTATAAAAATTCTCCAACTGTCTTTCTTCCTGGTGTTTACTGATGCTAACTAACTCAAAAGAGTTTCCATCATGCTTTAAAGAGCTATCAGTATTCCAGTTCAAAATTGTTCCATATGACAATGAACTATTACTAATCCAATGCCCATGTGTACAATTCATAGCCACATCACTGGAAAATTTTTTTTCTGAATCAGATTCAGCTTGCCACTCCAATAAGTTTCTGGTACTCTGAATACCTCCACTTACTGGAAGATTTTCCATGTTGGACAAATTGTTACTCTCAAATAAATTCTTATCTTGTATCACTTTCAACATTTCATCAATTAATACTCCATCAGTATTACTAATATTATTCTCTTCACATTTTTGCATATGTCATTCAAATTCTTCATGTGACATATCTTCAAAATTAGAAAAAGTATCCTTCATTTCCCATGGACAAATTAAATCTGGACTTCCTTCAATGCTTAAGAAATCCTCTACTAGTTTGACACCTCATCAGACTTAAAAAGTCTATTCAAAAAGGATTGATCAATCAATACAGTTTGATCTGCTGCTACCTGACATTGTTCTTTTGTACATGATTCTAAATGGTGCTTACCTCTGTCATTGCTTCTTGGACCTCCTTGACTTCTCTTTCCACTGTCAAAAGTAACACCTCTCTCCTTCAGATCTGCTTCCAACTTCCAGCATTTGTCAATTTGATGTCCTTCTTTTCCAAAATCCTTGACTACTTTGTTCAAATCTATTTCCTCTATTACCTCTTCCTCCAAATCTTCCACCAAATCCTCTTCCTCCAGGATTTCCACAAGGCACATTCCTCTCATGAGTCCATTGCCTTCCATTGTTGTTCCATCCTCTTTCTCTTCCTGAACATCCTCCTCTTTGGAGTCCTCCTCTTTGGAAACCTCCTCATTGGAAACCTCTTTGGAATCCTCCTCTTCATCTATATCTCTGATTGTTCCTCTGATCCATATATATCAGACTTTCTCTTAGGTCACTAATCATATTCTTTACCTCATTAAGGCCTTTGGTTGATCCTTTTTGTCCTTCAGAGGATCCAGTCATTACCATAAAAGGTACTACTGGTTTCTCCTTTTCCTTTGCTATTGCTGCTCCAGCATTCACCATAGTTGAATCCATCATACTAATCATTCCTACTCCTATGGCCCTTCTAGCTGCAGCAATAGCTCCATCCACATTTTTCTCTATACTCAAAATTGTGTACATTTGCAAAGGCATAGCCATGACAAACAAATCTAAGCTCTGAGGTTCACAATGAATAGTTTTCATGAGAATTCTGAATTCCAAAAGAAAATCATCAAAAGATTGCTTAGCAGGTTCCCACTTTAGTCTCCTGACAGCCTGTTCTCTCTCTTCCAAAGTTGAACCAACCAAACTAAAGTTAGAACTAAAATCTTTACAAATTTTCTTCCACATAGCACTAGTCTTATCCTCATCATCCAAATCTTCATACTTAAAACCAAACCATTGGCTAGCCTTACCTTTCATTGAAGCTGCAAACTTATCAATAATTTCAGGTACCTTTTGATTATCTTTGACATTGTTAATCTCAGTCTTACACATCAACTTCACGCAATCTCTAAAATCCATCAAATGACAGACAATATCCAAATTCATTGTTTCATACCATTGTTTGAAAGTGAGAGATTTTTGGTGAAGGAAAGTTTCACATGTAGGGATTATGTCATCCAAATTGGGCTTGAGATAATACATAAAGTTCTCATGTAAGTTTTCTGCAGACTGTTCTCCCTCATTCCACTCAGCTAGGATTTTGTAGATCGAGTGTATGCACTTGTCTGGTGTTGAATAGTCTGGTAAAGTTTTCACCTTATGGTGTTGGATACATTGTAAGTGGGGAATGTCCAGTTTGGTGATCTTCTTTCTTTCAGGGATTTTTAATACTTCTTTGGTATAAGGCACGTTCATACTAAGATTAATTTTGAGTTCTTTAGATTGATTGAAACCTTGCATTGTATCAGTGAAGTCTGCCATGTTGAATGTTTGAGGTGAAAGTAGGTCAGGTTCATCATAGCTGCATGGTTGGTCTTGATTCTATTGCAAGTTATGGCATACATCTTTTATATTTGAGCAATGTTAGTAATTACATGCCATCACACATAGTTGAGTGAATACGATAGGGTTGAGAACATAGTTCAACAGGAGGTTAAGGCAGGAAATGACCTTAGCAGCAAATGAATATCTATTTTGAGTGTTAGTTTTTTTTTGGGTAGTTTTAAATACAGTCATATGCTTTCACACAGAAAACTAGTATTGAAGTCATTTGAACTATGTGGTAAGATATTTGGGAGGTTTTTTGATGAATGTCATACTTGTGTGTTTTTTTGCCTAGTAAGTGGCCATCTATGCTATCAAAAATTTTTACTATGGGCAGGGGCACTGTTTTGTATTTTATGCTATATGAAAGCTTCAGCAATTTTTTTCCTTTAGAATAGATAGTAAAGGGTTAACTTCACAATCCATATTGGAATATCATTAGGGTATTGATTTGATCCCGGATCATTCTATTTTCATATGAAAAGTCTTAAATCGACATAAATGGTATTTCTT
>JBCAUI010495614.1:0-13522 GCA_038406195.1 Haplosyllis anthogorgicola | reverse complement strand
GGGGGTCCAGATGGCAAGTCAAGGGGGGGAGGGGGAGGGGGGAGGGGGGTCTTGCACTTGCAAACTTTCAGCACTGCATTCACGCCGACTTCTAGTTGAATACTATAAGCCACGACTTAATAAAATAACTAACTGATACAAGCCTTCTATCTGCGCACTAAGAATTGACACTAAGATTTTTGCAGAAACAGATGTCGTTTAGGCAGAAAAATATAACTACAACAGAAAACAGTACCTTCCCGATTAGGCGGGAAATCAACAATTAAGCCGCCAATTGATTTAGATTTCACCCGAATATCAGGAATTTACACAGAACAAGATAACAAAACTGCGATGTATCTGGGAAAACCTTACATGTTCTTTCGTTGTCATCTCCACATTCATATGCGATTCTTCTGGTAAATCTTGTAGAATTTTGCGTCGCATTCAGGGTGATATAGTCGGTGCAATGAGAAGATTCTGTTGCCTGCCACAGTCCGGTCAGTTCTACTGGACATGTAGCTGCGGGAGCTTTGTCTACAATGTACAAACAATTGACCCAGGTCAGTAGGGCATGATCAATTCAAATATCTCTTCTAATTTACAACAGCATTACAAGATTTCCCTATCAACTGTGCCTGGCAAACTAACCAATAGACTCCATAGTACCTTACAATGTAAAACCTCGGTGAAAAGGACAGAGAGAGCCGACGTAGCCAATCGGCCAGTTGAGTCAATAGGAAAAGTTGGTAATTTGCATTTAGCAATAATGGAAAGTAAAATTGACTTCCGTTTAATTTGATTTCCCTCATAATATAAGCCTATATATGGTTCGGTCACACAATCTAAAACATATCGATACGGTATTCGATTTATTTTATGCATGTTAATTTTAAAAAAAAATTGGTTAACACAAAATACCCCATGCGTAGATCTAAAGATGGTAAATGGGAATAAAGGTAATACACACTTTCACCAAATAAATTATAATTAAACGCCATTGTTAAATATGTTCACACCAAGTGCTTTCAGAAGATGAAATGTTTGTTTGGTGGCGTATATTCATATTTAGAATAATAGAAATTTATGCTGTCCTTGTAGCATGGGATTCTCTTGTTCCCAGGATGAAAAACTTTGGAAGGATGTGATTTTCACGCACCTTCTCTAACGTAAAGAGAAAAATCCCAAGGTTTAAAAGCCTTGACGCACAGTTGCTCGTCTGAATATTCCCGATCTTCTGAACCCACTTTACCGTTATTTTCCGAAAAGAATTAAAATATTTAGTTAACGTGTTCACCATTCATCGCACAATAGAAGAAAATTTGTGTGATCATCGATTTGTGCGATGTGCTTTCGGAATTAATGTGAATTAGTTGTGTCATTTTCAAGATGTTAAAACTACAGCAAAAATATATTCGATTCCGATTTACACCTTTACCAAATATGATGTCAGATAAAGAAATTAATTTGGTAGAACATAACACAGTTTCAAAATTAAACTTGATGACAAGAGCGGTTCATAGCCACTTGATTAGTTGCCTGATTGTCTTTTCAATTAAAATACAGCAACTTTTGTCATTTTCCATGAGAAATACCCTGCTATTGCTTACTTCACTACATTTTACAACACCTCCTTGATACGGAAAAACCTAAATGTTTACCTGTTCTGCGCACAACGTGCAGTAGATCTGGTTGGATTCGTGTCACATTCAGACACAAACTGACAAACATTCCTCCTGCTCCAGAAACTTCGTCTCTGGTAAATAAACGGATGGAATTTCATCAAAAAATCTAAATTCTGGAACAATGACCGTCGATGAATTAACGCATTTGAACTGGTAAGTAAACTTGAAATATGTTCTATTTGTAGTAATAAAGTACAATAGAATTACTTGATTGGTTGCGAGGTATTCGGTACATTGCTGAAAATGAAAATTTTTGAAAATATACGCTGTTGATGAAATTGTCCCCTTTAACGAGAGTACACTTAAATTTGCTGAGGTAGTTAGTGTAAACCAGTGTGTGTTTGGAATAGACATAATAATATAGATACACATGAAATATCTTACTTTATGATAAATTTCGTGCCATCACTTCTCAGGCACCTGAAGTTGATATTCTTGAAAGTAAATAGATGCGTATTGATAACGAGAGGATTTCCTCGCACGTCTCTGTAGTCGCCTTCGTATGATGAAAAGTTACAACTCTGCTCACCTGCATGTGCGGGATCATCAAGTATTAAAAATACTTCTTTTTCTTATTCGTTGTATATTTTTCACATGCACATAAAGGGTCGTTTAAAGAGCAGCATAAGGCTTAACTTCCGTCTTCACTTTAAATATGGCATCCCCTCTAAATATGGCATCCCCCATGCATTTTCGAAATGAAAATAATTAAATGAATCTTTGGTGAAATTCATAAACTATAAATTTCGTTAAATTCAGAAACTATGAATTTCTTCTTGATGGAATAGCATCATACATCCTGTATAGGTATGTTCTACACCCCGTAAGTAAATTTGCCCCATACGCGACACTACGTCATAAGATTCACATTCAGAATAACAACTGTCAATTGAACCCCATTCAGTTAGAGACAATAAAAAATAACTAACATTGAGCAATTTCCGTTGTACATAACACACACAACACAATGATAAGTTTCTTAAACGTAATCATTTTATCCAACATCTTCACTTTAATTTCCTTTCTTTTATGGCTGGCATTCTCTGGACATCTCCAAGTTTGATACGCAAATCAGCATAACTAAGCGAAAAATTATCCCAATCAAGCCGTCAAATATGTGACTAATTATGATCGAGTCCGCATATCAAATTTTACTTTCGTGGATATAAAGTGTCAATAACTAAAGCGTTACAATATTTGATTCTGTATTTCAAAGTCACCACAGCTCTAGTGCCAATAAAAGAAAACATACCCAAAATTTAAGATATTTTACATTGCTTTAATTTGCTAAACAACCATAACAATTATATTACATGTTATATTTCTGTCTGTACATAATACGGTTCTTTATCGTTTACTACTTTATACATATAAAACAACTGTATTTGACAAGAATCTCATAATATATTTTTACAGAGTAATAATCTACATTTTGAATGATAAAACAAAGACAACGATCCCATTTACCGCATACTTTTGATCTCTGCCCTCGACTTATGGACCGAATACGTTTTTACAAATGCTCGGGTAAAATAGAAGCACGGAGATTTTAACAGACTGTGAGTGCACACAGGGAGGCGACTGGCAGTGAGTGATACCTTTGGTACACAAAATTTAATCAACTGAAGTAATCAGTAAATATTTTCTCCTGTGCTGTGCATTCATTTGAACTGTTGCGTGTGTGATGGTGTACCTCACTTGCACCACTTTTCAAACACACAAGTTATACACTAAAACAGTGTGATGCGTAACTGTAACTATCTACAATGTTTGCTTAGTGTTTTAGCACGTTCGTGTACCAATATCACAATGCTTTGGTTAAGTCTTTCACACTGTCTTGTTTACGTAAGGTAAAGTCTGGTTGCACAAGAAATATTTTCCATTGGTGCCATCACACTGGTGCACAAGACACCACATTTGATTATTTCTGGAATTTTATGGGCGTTTTAATACAACTACTAATCTTTGTATCTGTACTTCAGAAGATGTTTGCAAAGCCACCTTGTACACCAAGACACTCATGTTACCCTTTACTTCTTAGTTCCAAACTTTACCTTACGTGAACACAATTTCCCACTGTAATGACAGTTCCAGCATTTAACTTCACCTGTTGGCTTTTGGAAATCCAGGAAAGTGAAATCCGAACAGATTTTTGAACATTGAGGACGCGCCAGAAGAGTTCGAGTCTGAGGGAGTATTACTGCGCGGCCGCTGACTGGGCGAGCGACTCCGATCTATTGGCAGCACAATCTGTGGTGTTTCCCAATGCCTATCAAAATTTTCTTTGTCACCTAAGTAAGAAAGATAGAATGAGAAAATTGCTAATACAAAAAACGTATTTCCATTCAAGTAATGAACTTAGTATCATGCTACCGTTCATTTGATATAACATAACCTTGACAGGGACAAATTAGTCCTAAAGTTGGTTTGCACGCAATATGACTTCGCAGGATTGATTAACACACAAACAAAAACACATTTTTCCTGTGTCTATTACAGCTCAAATGTCCATATTATTACTGCCAATTGGGGTTTTTTTTCATTTTTCTCTTAAAACTCCAGTCATATTGCAGAAATTACTCACTTTCCTCCATGTTGTGGAGTTCCTCCTTCTTTTCCTCCTTACCGGATGGTGTACGTTTGATGGTGACTGTGTGCGCCTGGTCGCCGATACCTCGTGTTACTATCTCTTCTTTGTTTCCGTAACCGTCTTGATACGTGCGACGCTCCTCCAGTTTCTACAAAATGTATCTCATATTAATACTGTTCACTTTACTTTACTTCACATTTGCCCATTTTTTACCAAATCTTATCTGTCCTATTTCTTTTCCTCAAGTTTTTAATCGGTTAGATTACAATTTCATTGCATAATAGTGCACACTCTTGATTAACTAAAAATTACAAATGTGGCGTCTTCGGGTGCCAGGTCCGGTACAGCCTTACTGCAAAGGTATTCAGGGATTAATAGGTCTTCTATGTGATTTGTACAGCTGGGGCACTTGCCCTGTAACTAGTGTCCGTAACGCTCTACCTTCTACAGATAATTGGTTTCCTGACTGTGTGTTTTATACTTAGTGTTTAACAGCTGTTTAACAGCAAAAATTTACCAACTTACCCCGTCCGCGCTTCTGAACGTGTACACGGACACACCGTGGTACTGAGAGTCGGGCTGCATCCTGGCGCCCCCTCCTGGCAGCCCAGGTGTGAACTCCGGCTGATCCTTAGTGCTGCCCCCTGGTAACAACGCGTCGAGGTTACCACGCAACACTTCTTGATCCAAATCTGTATCAGTTAGATAAACAAAGTAAGCCATATTTACAGGCGTCATTTTAACCATTTTATTTTGTTTTGAATTGCAGTGTAGTGCAGCTACTGCCACATTGTTAATGTCATTCACGCAAAGCAAAACAAATGTAATGTATCATCCTTACCAGAGTCTAGTTTGGGCGCAGGTTTTGCGGTCCAGTCCCGTTTAGGCCAGGACCACGTCCACAATCTACCGAACTAAAACATAAAGTATACGTGTTTAGTAAAACTTTGAAAATAATTCTGCGCATATAATTCCTAATAAGCCATTGTATCATTAAATCTATCAACTAAAGTTGAATTATACCTAAGGCTTTTTTTACTTAATCATTTGGATTACATTGCACTGGCAGGATTTTCAAAGTGCGGCGATCGGAAAAAAATAAAAATAAAAATTGAACTTGGTTACTAAAAAACCAAACTATTCATAAATGTCAACAAAAAATTTCGATCGACTTGTAGCAATATTAGTTAATGCAACCAACGGAGCTACATTATGCTGTGCGCAGCATATTTCAGCTGCCACATGAGTTTCTTTCTTTTCCTTTTTTAATGAAATCCCAGTTTCAAAGTGCGGCTGGAAATATAATCCAAACAATTAAAAAAATAAGCCTAAGTTAAGTAAGGATTTTTTTTATGTGTTGCATCATTCCGTTCCGAAAAATTGACACTTTTATTTAAGATTACTTGCACATATTCATAAACCTTCACGTGAGTGTAGGTAGTTTACAGGGCCGGATCCAGGATTTCTCGTTGGAGGGGGCGCCCCGGCGCCTTCATGTGATTGGAAGGGGTGCCTTTTAATATTTTCTGCCAAAAACCTATGAAAATTAAAGAAATTTGGGCCGTTGGAGGGGGTGCGCACCGGTGGCGCCTCCCCTCTGGATCCGCCAATGCAGTAGTGTTCTTTTGGGCGACCACCCAGTTTTGGGAAGAAAAGTCGTCCCCAATGGGGCGATGATCTTGCAATTTAATGTGCTACATGTAAAGTCTGATGGTCGCACATAGACATGTTGGTCGTGAAATGTTTTAATAGTTTACTTTTTATTTTACTGATCGCTACTCTGAGATATCTGAAGAATGAATTGTAATCCAACGAATAAATACAAAAACCCTCACCTTGCATTGGTACATGCGCATATTGTCAGATCCAAGGGTAAGGATCACAGGGACATCCCATTTAATCACAGAATAATTATTAGGATGTTTTAGTATGTTTCTGACAATTTTAATATTTTACAACTTCTTGGGGAAATAAGTTTGTCCCCTTGCCCCAAGACACCATGCCAATTCAAATGTACCAAGCATGCAAAATAGTAGAATTGATGAGAGATTGTGAAACACAATTTCATGATGAAGAACAGAGTGTCGGGCTGGGGGTTTGTTGGATCTGTTAAATCTTGACATATTTTTGGGCAGTGTGATCATTGTTGTCACAAGGGATTAGAAATTCATAACAATTATATACATTTTGCAGTTTCCCTTCTTGTAAACTTGCAATGCAAAACAGACATAAAATTTGTATCTCACCAGTGACATTTTGCGTGATATTCAAATTCCACATAATCAGTGTAGTACACGGGAGTTGTATAAATGTCACACTGTCAGTGTTTTACAAGGCATGTTCTATATATAGTGTTATTGAATGGGGAAATGAGTGTGTGTCACATTAGGAGCCTGAAATTGTAAGCGAAGTTACCACAGTACAAACGTGTCTCATGTCACGTTCTATTATTATCATCATATGCGGTTATTAGGCCTTTTTATCGTAGTGTTTGGATTACATTACCGCCGCCCTTTGAAATTGGTATTTCAAAAGAAGGAAAAAGTGGAATTGTGAAAATGTTGCACAAGAGAAAATGCGGTTGCATCTGGCATCTAGATTGGAAGTCAATCGGGGTTTATTTTTTTTACTTTTATTTTATTGAAATTTATAAACAGCTTGTCTTTTTAGAGACCAAGTTTAATTTTTTCGATTGGCCTTCAAAAATACTGACCATGGTAAATTCATTACGTTTTTTTTGCCGTGACATTTCATTGTCATATAGAGCATTTTAATCATATCAGTTCGGGAAAAACAAAATTTTGGGCTCCGCCACCTTGAGGGGGCAGCACCTGACACGCCATAAATTCAATGTTTATTTTATATTCTGATGGGTTTAGAGTTGTGGCGAGCACGTAGTGACGTGATCATGAAATTGATGTAATTAGACTATGCATCATTTTGGACCTAATTACATGCATGTAATTTTTAGAAAATTATTCCTAATCAAAGGTTTTCAATAACATACAATTACCACAATTACTTGTCTGCAGAATTTGCTCTTGAAATAACATATTTTCACCAAGCCCCGTAGTCATCCACTTTATGTCATAATCTATCCACCCCTGCCCGAACTACCCCTATCCCGTATCCAATAAATAGATTAACCCGCGTCTTGCAGTGCACAAAACGTATTGCAGTTTTTCAGGGTATGTATGTAATTGTAAAGAAAAATCAATATCTACAACTAGGGAAATGTCGCCGTGTAATTACTAGCGAGGTTAAACCACGATGTTACGTCACGCATAACGCCATGTTTCCAGGGGATCGCAAGGGCCTTGCTCCGAGGACGAATCGATTAAAACTACGTTACTTTCCATAGGAAACGGGTTGCTTTGCATCGTTAGTAATTGACGAGGCTCGTACATGGAATTAAGTGTTGTGTAAGCAAGTAGTAAAGTGCTGTCAAAATATAACGAAAGTGAATTTATAGGTACAACTCCTTTGTGATCATCTCGACATTTGTCATATTTCATCAATCTCAATTTTACCATCATCAAGGGAAAGTGTGTTGCTTTAATTTTTAAAATAGCACAAATTTGTCCTAAAACCATCCTTTGTAAAATGTGCCATTTCTAGCAGTTTCAGGACATTTTAGACACATCTAGAATTTTTTTAGTGTATTTTTGGTGTTGGAATGGGACTTTTTCGTGGAGTGCCACCCTACCAGACATAGCACGTGCATTGCGGCTTTGTGTACCGTAAGGACATCTCTCGTTTGTGTTTATTCAATTTCAGCACAGGGCGAAATTCCCTTTTTACCGCCCGCGTATGCGGGAAGGTAGTTTTCAGTCGTGTCTGTGTGTGTGTGTGTGTGTGTGTGTGTGTGTGTGTGTGTATCTGGGCTATAACTTTTGAACTGTTTGCCCTAGAACCTTCCTTTTTAGTATGGTGGTACATCTTCATAATATCTAGGTCAAAATTGAGTATTAAGGTCATTGGGTCAAGTTCAAGGTCACAGCAATAAAGTGTCAAAATATTTAGTGTTGTCTACTAATATCACATGTTATGATGTTTGAGACAAGTAAATGGAGTCATGGTCAAAATATAGGTCAAGGTCACTTGAAGGTCAAGGTCATTTGAAGGTAAAATTTCTAGAGTTTTGTAATTTTTTTCATGTTGTAATAACTATTGGCATTTTAGTTACTATGTGCATTTTAATGACTATTTGTGCGAAGGCATTGTTGCACAAGGCATTCTTGTTCCCAGAACATTCACAATCTTGATGTCGCTTTCGTCTTGCTGGAAGGCAAGAGCGAATGTGCACACGCGGATCAATAAGGTTATGTTTAAAGTACAGTGTACACGGTCATTTAAAGGTCACGCAATTTATATTGAACTGTTATTTTTACAGACAGATGGCGTTTGGTGTGGACTTGGCTAAAGAAGCCTTAAAGGAATTAAGGTTTCTGGCTGTGATTAACAAACACAAAGAGTTACTGGAGGAAGGGAAAGCCCTTAAAGGAGCAATATTCAGGTACAGTTTCATACACCAGGGGATAAAATTCCTATCAGTTATGGAACAATATTAACCAAAAGCACAAAGTGAATTTTTTACGTTCTCTCTTTTGTCTTGTACATTTCCAAATTGATAGGAATGACAGAAGCTGAACAGTAAAACGTTGAGTTCTTAAGCTTAATTAAACCCATTAGAAATGACCTTGCAAAACGCTGGTACAACTATGGAAACTCAAGTCGAAAACAGAGGGTAACATGGGCACTGCAAAAGAAGAAATTAGTTGGATAAAAAAGCCAATTCTGTGGCAATTCGATTAAATGTATTGCAAGTAAGAAATTTCTTCCGTTTTACTGTCTGATTTCGTTCTGTTCACTTCAGATTTTTTGGCTTTCAGATATGAAAAGTACTGGTTTCTTTTACTGCGAAAGTTAAAATGTGACTACGCAAGTGCAGGGATATCTCCTCCACTGGATGTCTACTGGATATGGCACTGCCACATGCTCTGTCCTCATGCATATGCAGATGACATGCAGAGGATCCTGGGTAAAGTGGTAGATCACAGATTCCCAGAATCCCGCAAGGATGAACGGAAACGGAAGTTAAACGGAAAGGAATTGTGGGAGAAAGCGTTCGGAAAGAATGTTCCATTTGACTATGATGAGAACATATTAGTCCCTAAGTACCAAACACAAATCTCGTACAATCTCGAGAATGCAGTACTCAGACAGCGAGATTTCTTCTACAACGTGTCACTGCCTCATTTCTCGGATGCTGGGTTTTTGGAGAACGCTGTAAAGAGATATCAGAGGTTCCTAAACATGAAGAAACACAACAGGTGACAGGTTAAAGCTATTTAAGTACAAAGGCGACAGATTCACTTTTTACAATCCACAGACACAGTCACTTGTGGTCAAAAACAGAGCTTACCCGCAAGCCCCATGGAATGTACTTTTATTTACTATTTTTAAAAAAGTTTTACCTCTTAAGTGTCACCGA
This sequence comes from Haplosyllis anthogorgicola, assembly GCA_038406195.1. Classification (NCBI taxonomy): domain Eukaryota; kingdom Metazoa; phylum Annelida; class Polychaeta; order Phyllodocida; family Syllidae; genus Haplosyllis; species Haplosyllis anthogorgicola. The sequence goes on along the minus strand of JBCAUI010495614.1, from coordinate 3,774 downwards.
ATGCGGCAAAATATGACAAAAATGCGTGACTGTGTTGTTGTACTATATTTTATCTGTGTCAAATCGTCATTGCCGACGCAATATTAATTTATAGCCAAGTTCCATGTCCTAAACAGGCGGGCCAGTTGTCCCCTGGTTCCGACGAAAAGATTCATAAAATTATCCTAAATAATGTTTTTCTTTTCAGAAATTTGTTCGTGACGCCGATGTACGATATTGACGTTCTCTGGCACACGCACCAGCTACACCCGCTCGCTTACGCTAACGACATGACGTCATGGCTCGGTTACGTCATGAATCACGACGACTCGGATCAGGACCGGAACTCAGGATCAAAACTCAACAACGTAGGAACTTTGTTCTCTTTATTATATTGATAACTAGCAATAACATAACTAATGATTTTGAAACAGTACTTGTTGTAGTGGCGGATCCACGATTTCTCGTGGGGGGGGTGCCAACCTTGGGGCGCCCAAATTTGTACCCAATTTTTGTGCCAATATCCCCCAAAACTGCATGAAAATGAAGAAATTTTGGTCCGGGTGGAGGGGGGGGGGGGGTGCACCTCCCGCAGCCCCTAGGTTCCACCATATTTGTGTAAAGGATGAAAAAAATAATTATTCGTTTGAAGTATGACATCTAATACTGTAACATAATGATTTAGCCAGTTAGTGAGAGTCACAACTAGGCTAACTACACTCCTCCCTGGATATATCGATATCGCTTATATTGATATCCCGCTTATATCGATACCTTTTTTCCACACCAAATTAATAGACCCTCATGTTGATTGTTCCGCTTGTATCAATATCCCGCTTATATCAATGCTATTTTTCTCACACCAAAAATATCGATATATCTGGGGACAAGTGTATCATTAACTGCATGTTCAGGATTAAGGTTCAAAGAAAAAAAACAAATATGGCTGCCAAATTGAGAATAACAGTCACAGCAACATAATTTTTGCTAGGCTTTGAGATAGGATATTGGTGCATATGGGGGTATGAAGTCTCTATGATCAATAGTGTGCTCAGGGTGATTGTGCACAGACGACAACAATGCCAGATGACGGATGACGGACAATTCATGATTCTGTAGGCTCTTTGGCAATTATGCCAAATGAGCCAAAAATACAGTCTCTAATTTCCTCAGAGCTGAATGTTAAGTGGAGCCTGGGCACTGAATATTAGATATATGCGTTTCCGTAGAAACAGATTACTTTTAATGAGACATAATGCCTATTCCGACAATTAAAAACTATTTTTAAATATTACATTCCTTCCTTTTTAAAATTCATGCCAGATTTGGACTATTGCTCACATGTAATGTGTCCCACAAAGTGTTTTTTTGATCTGTAGAATAAGACAGACCTTTTTGTAGAGGTCTGAATACATTTCCGTTTACATAAACTTGTTATCGTATGCATGTTGCAATAAAACTCTTGAACTAAATTAAATTAAATACTTTCTCACAAGTATTTATTTATTTAAAATCGAAAATATTCTATTCAATGTCAAATTAGCTTTGTGGAAATTTATTTTCATTCATATTATTCGCATTTCTGTACGAAGGTAATGAGGGACGTAATGAACTGTTTGTGGTCGTCCGGGCCGACCCCCGGGATGTGTGACCAACCCACGGTGAAGTACTGCTCCCCTCGCCGCAGGGAGATCGGGTCGTTGTGGTCCCACCCCGTCAGCACCTGAAACGAATCAACGGATCTCTCAGAAAGATGGAAATGGACCTCAATAAATAAAAAAAACGAAACATTTAACAATAGATGAAAAAAACGGAAATGAGTATTTTCAGCTATCAAAAAATTATGCCTAAAACCGTGAGACTTCCATCTCTGTCTCAGTGGAGGATTCGGTTGTATATTGTAAATTTCAGCGAAACAAACATAAAAAAGAATAAAGTGTAGCAGGTTGATTATGTGACAAGCCTAGTTGACTGCTTGCTTGACACTCCAAGTCGCGGTACGCATAGTCAGATTGCAAATATTTGCGGTTGGGGAGCAAAAGCACTTCACCCCACTGGCTCCCTACAAATCCTAATTTCGGCAATCATTTCCTTTCAGGTTCACACTCCTCAGCAAAAGAAACAACGCGGTGCATCTTATATCTGTCTAAACTTTATTTCGCCCACAAAATCCCTGATTGCACCAAAACTTCCAGATACAGAATTCTTGCACTTTCTTGTTGATTTCGCCAAACACGACTTGTAAACATACCTGAACGACCAGTTGTCCATTGGGATTGACGAATGCGACATTAGACACGTCATCCACATACAGACTGTTTCCGTTCGCATCCAGTTTCTCTTCGGTACTGCCAACACGCACCGCACCTCTATCTATAAACCTTACAAATGATTAAAAGTATTAATCGAAATGTGCTGGTGCTTCGTCAGAAGACCATATCCGATTGATTCAATTGTCATAGGCCAATGTTTTGGAGTACATAGAGGTCTACGTCTTTAGACACAAGGGGGTGTCTTTATCACCAAAAAATACCCCAAAATCAACACTTAGCTACCTGTTCAGCTAGGAAAATATCAATTACACATGTTTTTTAATTGTAGCAGAGTTTCGCACATTTTCGCTCTTGTATCCCATTTTTACTTTTTGGTGGGGCCAACATAACGTCATTGTCTAATGTACTGATTGTATCGTGCTATTTGAACAGGGACAAAGAAATACCGCAAATGATAGTAGATCTAATACTAGCAGCCTCTACAGTAGTTATGTATATGCTCTAAAGCCATATGCAGTCATTATCTACTAACACAGTCACGTAATAGAAGCTTTACTGGACGTAACATAGGAATAACCCCTTTCCTTTTGGTTAATCCTATATCACTGTCGTCAGCCAAACGTTTCCAAAACGTTTCAGTAACGTTTTTAGTACCAATTTTGCATATTGCACATCCATCCTGCATTCAAATCCGTTTGACATCTGTCAAATGTGTTTCTATTTTCATATTTTGTATAGATTTGCATGGATGCATGCATATATATATATATATATATACACCGCATAACCATTCATCACACATGCATGCATGGATAACGATTATAAAACAATAAATGTCTGGCCGCGGATCCATCCTATATATATATATAGCTTCATATATATCTCCGTGCATGCAAATGGTGCGTGTATATAAAGACTGCATGTGCATGCATGCATGGATGCATGGGGAAATTATCTTTTTATATACCTGCATGCATGTACATACATTTAACAAAAAAATAAAAACCAAATGCATTTCTATTTTTAGTTTATAGTTTTCTTTTTATTCTTCATGAAATAAACATAAATATAAATAAATACGAATGTTTGACATTATCAATTAAAATACACAGCAGCTGCATATATGCATGTGTTGAACTTAATTCAACATCCATCTATAGAAAACAAACTGTCATCAACTTTACTATGAACTTTTCACGTTAGTAACAACAGAGATGAAATGCATGTTTTCATGCAACTTAAATCAACATCCATCAAAGAATTTGCAAACAAACCGTCATCATCTTCAATATATGAACATTTAAAGTTATGAATAGAAATGAAATGCATGTCATCATACAACTTAATTCACTTCATAAACGTTTAAAGTTAAGAATAGAAATGAAATGCATGTCATCATGCAACTTAATTCACCATATGAATCAAAAACTGTGGAAAAGAAACCGTCTTGAAATGAACATAATAAGTTAACTTACATATAGACATCCACATGCACGCACTATTATCTATCCATGCATGACTC
>JBCAUI010495504.1:0-13522 GCA_038406195.1 Haplosyllis anthogorgicola | reverse complement strand
CACTGGAACTGTGTCCACACTATATAGAGACATTGGTACCTGGCCCTTAAATTTGAGAAATACTGGTATCTGTATTAGTAAGTGATCAGCAGTGTTGGTAAATGCCACTAGCTCATGGCCATAATATTCTTAAATATGTTTGAATACTAGTTTGTAGTTTGGTGCTGTAGTCTGCATGTCTTCTTTCATTGCATCAAGGTATGACTGTAGCACCTGTGGGGCAATAATCTTATGAGTTAATCATCCTGATGCTAGTGCATCAAGTGCATATGCAAGGTTGTAAAATGATTGCTCATATTTATCAAAATAATCTGAGTATATTAACATAACCTGTATGAAAAGTGTAAAATAGTTTTGAATGAATTTTATGGCAAGGTGATGATTATTCAACACTGTGTGTGTTTTAGTGAATTTTCTGTTGACTTCTTGATATAGATAATGGATTTGCCACTGCATTTCTTTCAGTCCCTTCTGTGTGGTTCTTATATCCTGCTTGATGTTTGTAAGGGCTGCAAATGTAGTTTTGGCCATCATTGATGTGCAATTATGTAATGTCTGGATCTGTGAATGGAGAATTTTATCATTAGTTGCAAAACTTGCATTGCTTTATGCATTGCTTTGTTTTTCTTGTAGTTGGTACAGCAATTCAATCCTTTTATCAGAAGTCCACTGACTGTGTCTATAACTGTAAAGATAAGCACTGTGCTTCTTTTTCCTCTACTATGGTCTTGTGTCATAGTCAATTTTGAGTAAATAAATTGACCATCTTGTGTTTTTTTGGCTGTGCCATTTTCAGTATTAAATATTTTATTTGGCAGAATTGATGGCAAGAAGTTATGTATCATGTCATGTATCATATCATGTATCATGTAATTTCAACCTCTTTTCTTTGATTGTAACCATGTAATCATCATACATGTCTGCAAAGGTTTGGCAAACTGCAGTATGTAATGCTTCATCATTTAGTGTTGTATTATCTTCAAATACCGAAGGATTTTCTGATCTAGTGTACCCATAGTTTTCACAATGCGGGTAGACCAGTGGTGAGAATTTTAAGTCTTTAACCCTTGGTAATCTAATTGCTATGAATAGATAGCGTCTTTGAAGATTTTGTAGTAACATACCTTGGTTTTTGAACAGCATACCGTATTCTGGTTTTAGTAATGGCTTTGGTATGTAAGCTCGTTCATAGTCCAGTGAGTCTGATTTGACATACTGAAATCTGGTGTCTCTTTTATTACATTTAAGAGATTTCTTTAATTGTATAATGCCATCATTTTCTGTGATTATCGGTGGTTCTTCTTTTGTTGGTGGTTTTCCTCATGCTACTGCATGATATTGCACTGGTATTGGTTTCTCAAACTTGAGATTAACCTTGAAGTGTCTTTTTGCTGCATTGTGCACAATTATGCATACAAATGTATGCAGTAGTATTAATGTCAGTTTTGTCATGTTTTATGAGTTTTGCACTTCCGGAATTGCCAGTAATGATTTGGTTTGTAACCGTCTGGTATCAATTTCTTGACTGTGTTCAAGCTTGAGGTACTGGTCATGTGTTTCTACTATGCCTTGTGGGGTATTCATGGGCCCTGGCTTAATTCTGTTCACGTGATAAACTTCTGGTAATACCCTGTTTGATAGGTCTTTAAGTTGATAGTGGGTGCGGTCTAATACTGTATCTACAACCAATGGGCCAATGAAGTCTTGTCGAAACTTTGTTGTGCCTGTCTGTAATGTTGATGCGTGGGTGCTAACAAATATATGAGTTTACCAGGCAGGTAATATTCTTCGTTTTTATACATTTGCTTTTTCGTCTCGTATGCCTGAGCTTGAGTACTTTTCCATTCTAAATGCAATTGTTTAATATGCTCTGCTCTATTCTTTAACAATCTGAAATATTCTTTATGTTGCACTGATATTTCTTCCATTGGAGAAAATATTAGATTCGATAGATCTGGTGGTTTCCTTGGAAAGACCAATTCAAATGGTAAGAATCTGTCTAGCACTTCTGATGCAAACATATTCATTGCAAATGCTGAAACGCCTGCATATAGTGGCCACATCTGACCTTTATCTGTTAGGTGTTTTGTTATCATATTGCCAATTGTCTGTATTTGTCTTTCTGTTTTAGAGCTGCCATGGTTGAATGGGCTTATCAGTTTCATATCACATAGTAGGGCTTTTAGTATATGCATTATTATGTCACTAGTGAATGCTCTATCCTTGTCAACTATTAATAGCTTGGGTGGTCCAAAAATGCTTATTACCCTATGGATCAGTGCCTCTGCTATAGTTTCTGCCTTTCTTTCAACTAGTGGTATTGCCATCGTAAAATTTGTATGTTCACACATGGTTACTAGTAAGAATTTGAATCCTGAAAAACTGTTTGGCATGTATTTAATATCTGCTGAGAGATTTGCCATTGGTACATAGTCTACAGGAATTCTCCCATATATTGGTCTGTTGACCAGGCTTTTTGCTTTCATTTTAAGACATATGTGGCATGCTTCAATGTATCTTTTGAGTTTATTGAGCATATTGTGCATGAAAAATTTGTTCTTCATTGTTATGAAAGTTTTCCATGCACATTGATGTCCTGCAAACAGTGATGCATGATACATATTGAATATGTTAGGCTAGTATTTCTCAGGTATTACTAGTAGCAGTTTGCAAATATCCTGTGAATTAATGTTTATCACAATGATTTAGATTCAGTCGGCTTCTGTTCATCTGTGTTGGGTTTTTCCATTTCAGTTTGTGTCTGTTTGTCAGTTTTGTTGTTGGGGTCCAACTTTTTAATTTGCTTCTGTGACTTCTTTTTAGTCTTCTTATTGCCTCTCTCTACCACTGGGTTGCTATCTGCTTAGTCTGAAGCTAAGGGCTACCACTGTAGCAATTTGGGAACTGGGAATCAAACCTTGTCTCTCTTCCACGGTTGTCCTGAGTGGATTGTTTTGTTCATCCTCTGAGGATGAGTCATCAATAATATAGTTAGAGGCCATAATGTCAATCTGTTCATCAGCAACTTTTAGATCCAATTTATCAAAGAAATTGGGTGGAGGCAGGTTATTGATAATTATCATATTAGTGTGATGCTTGTCAGTCTGAATAATCTTGTCTGCTCAACCACTGATTATGTTGCTTTATATGTGTCTTTCTGAGAAATTTGTGCCTCCTGCACTCTCTGGCCTCTGCTGACCTTGTATTGTGGCCATACAGGTAGACTGGTCATTCCTCTTCTATCTCCTCAGATGTATGGTCCAGTCTAGGTTCATAATCTTGGTCATTATGTGAATTATTAGAATGATTAATATTATGGTACCTGTGCTGGCTGTGGTTGTTCGCTGTCTTCTTATACCTTGGTGTCAATGGACCTGAGTACAGTGAGAGACATGGGTGCCAGACACACTCAGCTCCTGCTGGTATGATATTCCTGTCAGGTGAGGCTGGGCACATGGGCAGAATCGGAGAAGTATGCACTGCATTTAACTCTGCATCCCAGTCCTCTTCTGCTTGTGGTAACAGCTGATTTGGGGGAGTGTCACTCAAGTCTTCTTTGGGAGCATCCTGTCTGGATGCAATAGCACTCAGCAGGTCCCAATCCTGGTCTTCCCATGCTGGCTCCACTGCTTGTATAGTGCTGGTTGGAGCTACTCTTCTGACGGGCAGTATTGGAGGTGTAATACAGTTTTCTTCAGCAAGCACCAGTATTACCGGTGTATTTTGATTATCCTTGGCAAATGCTGGTATAAGGTCATTGACCAGTTGGGGAGTATCCCAAGGGATGGTGTCTTCACAATTGGTAAAGTCATCCTCTGAGGGGTAAACATCCAATGTCACTACAACTTCTGTGTTTGTAACTGTAATTTCTTTTTCGGGCTCAATTTTGAAATTTGGCAACAGTACTCTAATTGTGTCTGTGAGTGAAAGTGCATGAGTTGGTTGGGGATTCAAATTTAATTGGGATTTAGATCTATTTTGGTTGTACTTTAAAATAATTTTGGAGTGGCAGTCTGTAATTTCTGTTAATTCTGATTTTAGGATGGCAGTATCTTGCTGTATATTTTGCAAGTCTGCCTGTATGGTGCCTTGACAGTACACCTCAGTTAGGTGTCTGATGTCTTTGCCACACTGTATGTGTAATCTAGCAAAGGTAACGATTAAATTCTGGTATCTCCTATTTTGGGTCTTAATGATATTGCAAAGGTGTTGGACTGAAGATAAATAACTTTTTGACAGTACCTTATTAATAATGTTTTTGACCTCTTTCTTCTCAATTGTCCAAAAATTGGAGTAGGTTTTGATGACGGAGTATAGCTCAGCACCTAAAGTTGTATTGCCTAACAATGGTTTTTCATCCTCTATACTGTCTACTTGGTCTATTGTCTTGAGGAGTTGTTCATTGCAAAGGTGATCCAGATTGTAGCCACTCTTTCATGTAGTGCTTTCTTGTGGTAGTTTTCTGCTGTTTTTCTTTGTTCTTCTTCTCTCTCCTGTTTTTGTCTCTCTGCTAGTTGCCTAGCAAGGACTTGATGGAGGGGTGTTCGGGGCTGGAATCCTGTTCTAGTATTCTTCTGTTGGCCTAAGGTAGTGGAAGGGGAAGGTTTTGTCTGCTTTCTACCTTGGACTACCTGTATCTTCTTGTTGTGAGTGGGTCCAAAGGCATTCACCTTTTTGATGGCTTCTGAGGTGCTTGTAAATATATCTTTTTCTTGTTTCTGATGTAAGGTTTTATAAAGCTCTATTATGAAGTGAATTGTTTGATATATCTGAACGATGCTTACCCAAATTTTGCGATGGTAATTAATCTGAATATGCTTTTTGTATGGCCTGAGTAGAGTTCCAGTTGTGACTCCGGCCAGTATCCAATATATTGTCCAAATTGTCCATAATAAAGTTGTTACACTGTATAATTTTGTTTGGTACCAAGTTGAGTCTATTAAAATGCAGGTATAAAAATAGGATAATGAATTGGTATCCATTTGTCCATGTTTGTGTTTATGGTACTTGTCATCAGCCTACGCTGGTGTATTTTATTGTAATTTTGATGTGTCTTTGGCAAATGCCGGTAAAATATTTTACAGATTATTAATAATCCATTATTCTGTGATAATTTCTATTTGATAAAATAAATTTAAACTCGATCCTAAAACATTCTTAGGCTGGGACCTCCATGTAGTAAGTAGCTAACCCTAGGTTGCATGTTACTGGCTGTCTAGCCTGCTACGTACTGCTTAGTAAGTGTTGTCTATCTGGTACCCTGGGCTCTAATGCCCTCTCTGCCTAAGTGCAGCTGCTAAGTAGAGTGTTGGGGGTGGAGCTAATGTGCATAGCCTGTAATATCCCCGGCAATAAAATTAACCTAGTGTAGGGAGGTATTTTTGACAGTTGAATTTTTTAGCATTGGAGCAATAAAATTATTTCATGACTTGATATTGAATATTGTTAAAATGTAAAAGTATAATATGACTGAATGCTAAAATCTCTTGTGATAACATTTCCTGCATGAAACTTCACAGACTCAATTTTCAATTCATGTTATGTGGGAGCAAGTTCAACCAGGAGCAGGTTGACCTGTTCCCAGTAGCAGTTTACCCGTGTAAAATATGTGATATTTGTAAGTGCCAGTGTAATACTAAGAAGATGAAAGCATCAGATTGTGCATTTAATGAAGTTCTCTTTAGGAAAATTTTCTGCGTGAAAATTCACCTCTCAACTTTCAGCACATATTTATCCAGGATCAGGTTGAACTGCAAGTAGGTTGACCAGCTCCAAACAGTGAATCAAATGATATTATTATTTTTTGGACAGACACGCCCTTCTTTCCAGCAATATGATTGGCTATTAGTTCGGCAATAACATGTGATAGTGCCGAGCAATTGTGTTATTGCTGAGGTGTTGAGGTGTTATTGCCGAGGGCATTGAGTGCACTCAGCAATACCATGTCAACAACTGTTGCTAGGCAACAACACAATGTCTATTTGTGTTGTAAATTATCTTGCTTCTTTTTATTAAAATTGAAAAAAAGAAACATTTTACAGTTTGAAATTAAACAAAAATAATAAAACAGTTATTCAAGGTTTTATTTTCAGCAATAATGGCAATAGCACCTTCAGGCAAAGAAAGGGCATGTTATAGCCTTCAGGCCTGATGGCCTTCAGGCAATAACACCCTTTCTTTGCCTTCAGGATGCTATCTGCCATTATTGCCGAACAAAACCTTGAATAACTGGAAAGTCGAAAACTGTTTTCATAGGTTGCTACATCAGCCCCCAACGTGAGCGACACTTGGTAAGTAGTGATAATTTTTGTGAGGTTTTTCATCTCGTTTTCGATGGCGTTTCCAAAAGGCTATGTTATGGGCAACAACCTATATTGCACTTTATTTCTCTTTTTAATTTGTTATTGATGAGAAATACAAAAACACAAACAAACGACATTTAATTTACAAAAATATATACTCATTTATTCACATTCCCCTCAACTGCGTATAACATAATAAACATAATCTCAAATGATATTTCTTATATTAAACATTTCTAATGTTCTTAACAAATATAATTTTATTTACAAAATTATTTCAATTCAGTTTCTCTCATTCTTCTTTACTGCATAAAAATAATCTCATGTGACACATTGCTTTATTTTCGGCATTTTTAATGTTATTGGTAAACAAGATTTTCAAGTTTTCAATTCCAAGAAGCAGCCAACATTGTTCGTTGTGCTTCTCATGTGATATGACTGAAAGGGTATCACAAGCGTTACATTTTTGTGCAAAGGTTAATGGATAAAAAAAGTGACATGCGGCCAAATTCCACTTTTCACTGAAATCACTCTTGCCTGAATAATAAAGAAACGTTTTCGTAAAGGGATTTAGCACAGTGTGCAGTCCACTGGAACATATTAACATTGACACAACCAAAACTGGTGTTCATCATTTCAATTTACCCATGTTCTCTCCAGTTTTCTCTTCATTTTAGGAACATAATTGTTAATGTACAAAGATCTAAGTTTTTTGTGCACATCTATGTGAACATCCATTCACACAATTTACTTTAACTTCCCATGCAGGATAATGTCAGAGAACTCATTAATTAATCATTGTATCAAAGAGGCCTTTGTTTCACAATAGACGAAAGCATTCAACGTGATCAAATCATGAAATTCATATCAGTTGTGGAACAACAACACATTAAAGCGTGTAATTATTTTGTTCTGTACGTTTCCAAATTGTTAAGAATTTCATGATTGTAACCTTTGCAACATACAGCAGTAATAACAACTAATATGGCACATTGAACTCATATTTACATCTTGAATAATACAATTGCAACATGTGCTTTACATCACCACAAATGCTTTGTTCCAATAAGCTGAAGAATGGTTTTGTTAGTACAGCAAAAGTAAATGTGACCAACACATTCTAAACCGTTATTTGAACCTTTAACAATCTTTCTAGTATTCAAGCGTGAAGCATCAAATCAATTAAACGTATAAAGTTCAAGACTCTAATTGGTTGCTCTTACGTTTAGACAATACTTAATGTTATTACAATGATGGCGGTCTGTAACAATACAAACACAGAAGTATGCATAGCACCGGAACCATTTTCTGTCTGCACAGGCACAGCCTTTGGCTCCTTGGCTTTTGTTGATTTTCGCAAAACGTCATTCGCATTATCGTTATCTTTAACATGGTCATTAGGATCATGCTCAGTGACAATTGGGCTTTCACACTTGTCTTCTTTGCATATCTTGCCAGTATCGTTTTTATTTTCCGTATCTTTATTGTTTTCTGTTATGGTCGTTGATGGCATGTCTGTTGTGCTTGATGTAAGATGCATGATAGTCGTTGTCGTTGATTTGGGGTAAACTTGTGTTGTTGTTGATGGTTTAGGAGGTACAGTTGTTGTTGATTTGGGCTGTACCTGCGTTGTTGTTGCTGCTGTTGTGGTCGTTGATTTACTTGGCATATATGTCGTAGTAGATGGCATTTTCGTTGTTGTTGTTGTTGTTGGACCTGTTGTTGACGTGGATGATATTTTAGCTGTTGTTGTTGTTGTTGAAGGTACTTTGGCTGTTGTTGTAGTTGTTGTTGTAGAAGAAGGCCATGCGGTTGTCGTGAATTTAGACGTTGTACTGCCTGAAGTTGTTGTGGTTGTAGCTCTTGTAGTTGTTGAGGCTGAGGGCCGGTATGTGGGATAATATCCTGGGGGTCCCCGATTACCTGCATTACCTGTAGGTCCTCGTGGGCCTGGGTAACCTGACAAACCTAGCGACCCTTGTGGAAATTGTGGACCTCTCGGACCTTGCTGACCTGGCTGACCCGCCTGACGTGGGAGGCCGGGACTTGGTACGGAAGCAAATCCTGAGGGACCTCGCTGACCTGACCGACCCACAGGACCTGCTGGACCAGGAAAACGCCTTGCACCTGCCTGACCCTGAGGGGCTCCTACCCTACCTCTTTCCCCTTGAGATTGAGAGGGAGGTAGCTCATCCTGGACTATTAGTAGCGATGTTACAGGCGTGACCAAATGGTATTTAAGTGCCAGACATATGGCTCGTTTTTCAGCTTGGGCCTTCTTATCAGCATCTTTGGCCAGCTCTGATATTTTCAGTAGGTTCTTAATTTTCAAATTGGCCCACATTCTATCAGCGAACTGTTGTGGTACCCATGTGCTGTTCGATATATTGTCATACACAGGGTTATCGACGTGTAAGCAATCTATCTCTCGTGCTTTGTAATCTTCCTCAGTCAGGGCAATGCTGGGATCAATCTCAATGACTCTATTTATTTCCACTGGCTCGGTAGTATAACCTTCCAAACCAATAGGACAGATCATTATTTGGGGTCTTGGTAATAGATCTAAATCACTTCTCTTCTTTCTGTCTCGGACCAAACTGATATCAAGTAATTCGCGTTTGACCTTCCAAGCCATGAGGATTTCACTTCCCTGGAAATATGTGGGAAATTTATTCTGCGTAACTGTCTCTTGGTCCACAATATTCTCATCAGCTACAAAGTTGAGATCAAACATAAGAGGTGTGCTTATCTCTTGGTAGAAACTTTTCAATTGATCAGCAGCATCATTCTCAGCGTAGATTCTCTTCACTCGACCTTCTGTACTTAAAGATACCATCTCCAGAAGGTCATAGTTGAGACTGAAACCAAATGCCAGAGAAAAGACTGCGATTTGACCAGAGTGTTGTGTTTCCTGTGCAGCAGTTGCTACATTTTCAACGATAGCTCTTGGATCGGTGACGCCAGACGTAGGAGAACCATCTGTAAGAAACAGTGCCAGGTTTCCTTTGGTTCGTCTCTGGCTGTGAAGAATCCTGCAGGCTTCTAGGAGGGCGGAATTGATGTTGGTTCCACCAGAAGCTCTGATGTTTGCTATGGCAAATGCTTTGGCCAGTTCTATGTTGCGAGCAGTAGCTCGTACCATCCCAGTTGTGACTTGCGTTACCTCAGGTTGTCTAGGCTCTGGATTTGGTCGTGGAGCTGGCCACGGAGTGTAAGGTGCAGGAGTAGGCAATGGAGTTGGGTAGACAATGTGTGTTCCTGGAGGAGGAACAGCTGGCATTGATGGAGGAGGCATTGGGCCTCGTGGTGCTCCCGGCATAGGACCAGGTGCCTGTCGTTTCCCTCTCGATCCAGGAGGACCAAATGGACCTGGAGGAGAGGGGTATCTTCGTAGTGTTGGTCCCCGAGGGTCGGGTATTGAAGGACCAGGTGGTCCAGGAATTGGCGTACCAGGTTGTCCAGGTATTGAGGGACCTGGTTGACCTGGTGGAGGGCGTGCAGTACCCCTTGGCTGTGGGTAAGGTCTAGGCTGTGGTCGTGGTGGTGGAACAGGCCTCTCTGGGTCTGGATATGGATTAGTTACACTATCTATTGGCCCTATAATTTCTCCTTCATATTCATCACCTACCGTTGGCCAATATCTTAGAGAGGACTCGAAGAGGATGAACATAAACATATCTTCTTCTCTCAGTTGATCAAGGATGGTTAACATGGCTTCCAATGTTTGTTCAATTTTTCTCCCAGACATGGATCCACTGATATCAATAACGAAAGCAATGTTCTTTGGAAGTGGTGTGAGATCTTTTGGAGAAAACGAATGAATTACCGTGTCCTGCACAACAGTGATATCTCCAAGACCATCCTGATGGTTCACATCATAGCTGAGGACAAGATCTCCATTGATACCTTCGGTGGGGTCCATTGCTCTCTGAGCGTCCATGCTTGGTTCATATGTCACTGTGGCTTCAGTACCATCTGCAGAACGATCTACCATCACATTGGGACTGGTGACGTCTTCTTGCTCAGGTCCTGTAGTTGTTAGTCGCACTATACCTTCAGGCTCTATGATATTAAGCACCATGGAGAGTTGCTCTACTATCTGCCCTGTTCGGATGCTAACTCGACTCTTGTAATCTCCCAGCTGCATTGTTAGAGCTTCTTGGTAACTCAACTGTAAAGAAGGACACATTATAAATAGAGCTGCCAAAGTATACAATAGTCAGACGTTGTTTCTTGGCGATGAATCAAATGGCGTCGCTTTACATGTATGTATGAAGTGTTACAGAGACAAAAACTCGTTTTGCACCTCTTTGCATTGTGAAGTGAAACGCAAATCGTAAAGAATTTCCAAAGAATTAAAGGCAATTCACAATTAATTTACAATACTCAGCTGATGATGGTTAACAAAGGACTACAAAGCAATAATAATGGCTCTATTCTGTAGTATGGTGTTGTGTTTAAGTCTTTCGATGCAGACCTAATGTTATGGGTTATCCGATGATGATGCTGATTATCACGGGTTCAGTCGTGTAAGCCTTCCAAACCAACACCTCAAAACATCGAGGTTTTGAGATACTTGACATACTTACTTGACATAATCAGCTTAATGGCAACTTACCTTAAACTCCACTGAGCTGTTAGGTGCCACGTTAACGGCCACGGAGAAGATCTCCATTCCCCGGGCTGCTGTGGCCAGATCCCTCGGCCGAGAAGAAACTTGTCCCGCAGTCTGGTCGTTTTCTTTAGCCTCGTCGTAGGCCTCCTGGGCTTCTTCCTTTCCTGATGGACAACAGAATTTAATAACAAACTAAAATATCTTGTATAACTGCTGCACAACATTACTAATAGAATGATTCAAATGCATAACTTTTTACTTGTACATATGTGCTTTATATGTGATGGAGCTTTTGAAATAATTTAAGACCTTTGGAACGCAAATCAGAGAAATTAATCTACTAACTGTTCAAATAGGCTTGATTTGTATTAACGTCCAAAAGTTGAAAAAATTTAATTTGGACAAGACCCTTTCTTTGTGACATATCATGGATTTTTTTCATGCAAAATTCCTGTACTGTAATAAACATGCAACATACCTTTAATTTCTGCGATGAAGAGTTCGTCATTGATGAACATGGTGAAGTTAGAAATGAATGCCGCTTCAGGTATCTGAACTGTAAACTCTGCCTCCTTGTCCGTGTTAGACGGATTTTCCATTAAACTTTGTATGTCTATTGCCGCATACCTTCTCTCTGTGAGTCCCGTGACAGTCAAACTTCTACAATATCATGAAGATAACTGTCAAATAAAGAAATCCGTCTGCCGGTTTAAGCACTCACACTCACTCCACTCACACATAACACACACACACACGCACGCACGCATACATTATCACGATGGTCATAGCTCATTGTTAATGTCTTTTTGTTCTTGGTGACACTCTTGAGCCACCGATGCCCTTGTTTTTATTTCTTTATTCCTTCCTTCCTTTATTTCTTTCTTCTTTTCTGTCCTTCCCTTCTTTGTTTCTTTATTATTTATCTATTTCGGACATGCTAGGTTTCCATGGATACCCACTTTCCATTGGATGGTCTCCCATTCTACTAGTGTAATAACAGCAAGCCCTCACAGTGATACTTATTGTGGATAGGACCTCTACAAAACCTTAAATATAGTCTGGAGCATTCTTCTGAAAGCCTCGACAGTTAACAAAGAGCATGTGTCAATTGTAAATGGGGAAACTCTTCGGTGTTTTACAATAAAACAAGTTGTTCACCTTTTTCATGCAGAAATCAGATAAAAATATAATCACGATTACAGTGATTCATACACTATAGTTGTTGTTCTTTGAAACGCTTTGTGCCAAAGGAAAAGTTTATAAACTTGCAAAAGTCATCTAGGTTGATTTTGCGTCTTCTTTTTGCTCTGATAACTTGTCATTCACCACTGGAAGTTAAATTTTAAGTTCATACAAAACAAAGGAGAGTTTAAATTTAAGAATATTTAGATTCTTGCCGGATATTTCCAAATATAATATAAAACATAAAGTAACGATGATAAAAGGGCATATTACCATGAGTATACAAAATCTTAACATAAGTGCCTTCAATTTGATCTGGTATAGATCTACTTAACCTTTGAAGGTCATATTGCCAGCATCTGAAAAAATCAACTTACTTGACATTTGGCCTGTTATCCTCCGCATCTCTTTTCTCTCGTACATACCTTCTTGCAGCTGCAGGACCCTTCAGCAGGAGATTCGTATCCCTGATTGTCCTGCCTTCTGTAAGGGCCAAATAAACCACAATGGTTAAAACTACAAGTGTCTTCATTTCAAACATATTTTGAAATGTTCCTAAACAAAATATATTGGATAAAATTCGAACGATTGTATATTAGCTTGTGCCTAAATTAACATTTCAGAACGTTGTCTGTTCTGATGTCAAATCAAGGACACCTGCTCTGTGTGCTTTGAAATGCTGTCACACAGGTATCGCTATTTAAGGAACTTGTTGAATTAGGTAAAATTGTCAACAGAGGTACGAAGTGGTACACGCTGCGTAACTACCGGCATTACAACAACATGGCCCCACGTCTGGGCTAGCATCTGTTTAAATTCAGCTTCAGCTCCAGAAATTGTATTTTAAGACTTAAAACATGAGACTAAATAATTACATGGTCATGAATGAAGCGAAGACTGATCTGTAGGGGAAACGCATAGGACTGTCGAAAATAGAATTCTATATTTTGTCTGGATCATTTGAATTTTTGTACTTGATTTATCCAAGAGACTTGTTGCTGCCAAGAATTCGGGTCTTTAGTTTTTGTCAGATTATAGTAGACTACAAAGTGCAACTTTCAAAGCGCTATTTCATGACATAGCTAAAATTATTTGATATGTGTGCTGAACTGCAATGGTAAAGCATAGGAGTTTTCTTCCGCTCCACAATTGTGGAGGCACCTGATGGGCAATAAATGCAAGCTACACTTCGTAACCTTCTGACAAAAAAGAATTTCAGGTGACTGAAAAATTATTACAATGCAAAATATTTCGAAGAAAGGTTAACAAATAGATGAATATAAAAATAAGTTATTTAATTTAGTACTAGTAGTAAATTGCTTTTGATGCGGTGACTACTCAGGGTCGAGATGTTTTGCACTTTGTCAGAATTTTGGTGAGTAAGGCCACAAGGTTTGCTAATGATTCAGACAAACATGGATAT
>JBCAUI010495503.1:0-26708 GCA_038406195.1 Haplosyllis anthogorgicola | reverse complement strand
TTTCTCACTCTGTAAGGAATTCCTTTGTGTATACACAAGAAAGACTGGTTGTATATCCAAAGGACACAAGCTAATCTGCCAATTAACTCCAGAGCCTTTGTTCTCATGGCTATTTCAGATTTGTCCAATTCATCTAATTGCTCTTGGGAACCTAAATTATAAAATATTATAAAATTTAAAAAATTTAAAATATTAATTTTGAAATTTTCATAATAATTCTAATGCAAAAAATTGTCGTACCTGACCACTTTAGGTTAAATTGATCATTATACTTCTCAACAATATCTTCATACACTTCTTCACCTTCTTCATCCAACTCATAACATATTGACTTGTCTTTGTGGTAATTATAGATACAATCTGCTATGGCACCTATTATATCTTTCCTGTATGTTGCATTTAATTCTCTAGCTGCCATCTTATTTTCCTTCAAAGAATATCTAAAAGAAATGAAATGCATATAAAATTATTCTATTTATTTATTCCATAGATTTTGTTTTTATAACTATTCTGTAAATTTAATGTATAAAAATATACACTGAAGAACTTATTAAATTTAAATGAAATACCTGAAAGGTTTTGCAGTGGTTACTAGGAAACATTCACTGAACCCAGTATCTTTCCACATTGTACTGCCGAGATAACTTAGTCCCATTATGTAAGTCTCTTGTTGCAGACTTACTGTCATACATGTGGAATTTCTTGGGACTGATCTTTCTCTATTTTGTGCTTATGTCATCTTGTCACCCTTCCCATCAAATAGTTGATTGAGCATTGACAAATCTCCTTCATGTTTGATGTCCTTCCTTCTCAAGTCCTCAAAAAATCTGCACCCCTCATTGGTCAAAACTAAGCAATAACCTTTTGTTGTGATAATTTTATCTTCAATTCCTATAAATTTTAGAACATACATATTTTTTAATTATTTATAGAATAAACATATAGAATAAATTCAATGAATAAATTTGTCAAATGTTATACAGGTATAAATGTAGTCAAATAATTTTACCTGCTCTGGTGAACCTGGAAACTTCAAAATCTGGGAAGTTTACATCTCCATTATTTTTGGCCATAAATTCTAGAGGTTCCATTATTAATTTAGATCTTGCAATACTCTTCCCTACCCCACTAGCAGCAATGTTCATCCAAAATAAATTTAAGACTCCTGGTTCTGTGCTCCATAACCCCAATGTTTGTGGTCCCAAACAGGACAAAATGAAAGGAAGTAATATTCCCATTTGTAATTCTACTGGAGAATTGTACTGTTGTGAAAATAGGCTGTGATACTTATATACTTCTTGATGGAGCCATTTTTGCCACAAATATTTGATATTGTATGCATCTTCATATAATTTATTTGGATCATCAGACATTTTGAACCTCTTGTAACCAATTCCAAATGCACTAATGAATTTTAAACAATTTTCAAACCATTAAAGCTTTCTACGTTAACAATACAATTGGAATGCATCATTTATACATAATATAAGCATTGTTTCATAGCACAATGAAATGTTAGTACAAAAAGTTTAAATATTTAAGTGCAAGTTACCTTATTGAACTTAGATTTAAATAAAAAAATGTAGACTATCGTAAAATAAAATCATTGAATATTTCAAAGGAATATATTTGTCAAATAAATTAATGTAATAAATGTTTGGTATTAATTTTAAAAAAATTCACAAAATAAATTTGAAATATAATATATAAATTGATGTATACACGTCGACATGCCGACCTGCTGACACTATATCAGTACATGTGAATTAAAGTCTTGTCTACATGCTGACGCACTGACCTGCCGACACTATATGAGTACATGTGAATTAAAGTCTTGTCTACATGCTGACGTGCCGACCCACCAACACTATATGAGTACATGTTAATTAAAGTCTTGTCTAGACACCAACATGCTGACCTGCCGACACTGTATGAGTACATGTCAATTAAAGTGTGTCTACACGCCGATCCGCTGACTGATTGTATAGAATAGTGTATAAATGTATGGAATAAATTGAGTGAAGAAAAAGTGGGCTGAATTTCGGTTTAGGTGTAGAAAAGTCAACACAAAATCATGACGCACGAAGCTCTATTGTTTCGTAATTTCCGAACACTTGGGAAGTAAAGAGCTCCACACTGTGCTACTGATGCTCCTAAAACACGGCGTGGAATTCCATTATTTCAAGACTAATGGAAATTTCTTCCCATTGACTCGATAATGTGTCCTTTTTGAATGAATGGGCAAGGTCAGTGCAACATCGCCTCTTGACCGTGTATCTATTAAATCAACCTCCCATAAATATCTTGCACCAAAAATATACATTACCATAAAAATTCTATCACAGTTTTAACACGGTACCTTATGGGAGCTCCCTAAAAACTTTATGTTCACTATTGATATAATTTCTGTGTAACGATTGCTACTGATGGTCCAATCTGAGGGAAATAGTGTAATACGACAGGAGAATGGCAGTAATGGGATGTAATTCATTTTGTGGACAGCAGAATTTTGTGTGGAAAACCATGCATTTCATACTCTGAACTTATTAAAATCAAATCAGTTTCGTAGCGGTGACATCATGCCAGACAACTTTTTTTGATGTTTCAAGAGAATTTCACGCTGACAATGAAAAGTGAATGCCCAAACGAAAAAAAAGAAGAAAAATCAATGGGTGGGCAAAAGGCTTAAAAAAGTAAGAGTAAGTCTGTCCTCGGGCGCTTGACCATGTTTAGCCCTGATTCGTTTCACCTATTGGAATTTTCGTGGAAAGCATTTTATATAGCAGAGACTAATCATGCTTTCGCACTCTATTTTTCGAAAGTGACACTCGTAAAATAAGTCAGTAGGGTACGAAAGTGACACTCGCAAAATAAGTCAGTAGGGTACGAAGTGTAGCTTGTATTTATTGCCCGTCAGGTGCTGCCACAATTGTGGGCAGAATAAAACTCCTATGCTTTACCATTGCGGTTCGGCACACTATCACGTAATTTTAGATCTAAAATCGCGCTTTGTATGTCATACTCTCCACCCTACTGTCAGTAATAGTCTTTTGCCGGTTACTATTTATTCACGTTGTGCATGTCTGCATTTCATTATACTGTCTTTCGTCCGTTGCAACTGATGAAAATTCTATTAATGTTGAAACAATAGCATTTCCGGGTGTATTATTATTTCAGTTCATTACACAGAAATCATATCAATTGTGTACATAAGGGGACATAAGAGAGCTCCCATAAGGTATCGTGTTACAGTTCTGATTCGTTTTGATATACTTTTCTGGCCAAACGTTTTCAACTTCTTTTAAACTGGTGTATTACAGACCCGTGATGTGCTCTAACATCAGAATATCTTCAGTGCAGTAGAATCTGCCATCTTGCCGCATGTTTTTGAGTCGTATAAAATAAAGAGTTCACTGTAGAATAATACGAAATGTAATCAATTAAAGAATATACCGAGCCATTAATTTTGGTTTTTATCATTGCTCATTTTGTTCAAAACTGAAGGTGAAATAAGACTTTGAATTTTACTGTTATACTGAATAGATAATATTACACTGAACTGAACACTGAACACTGCCAAAACTTGTTTATTTCATCAGATGAATATAATTTTCATGGAATGCGCTGATAAGTCAGGGTTCCTTGTTTGAAACACTAAAGAAAAACTTCACAAATTCAATTACATTTCTTCTTATTAAGTTCACAGTTAGGCTTGTAGGGCAAAGGAATAAGTTTTATTTTATCGATGCAACAATATTGAATAATTGCATAAATGCTTGTGAAGATGTCTTCATTAAGCTCATGATGGCCGGCGCGAAGTTGTGAATGGTCTTTTTAATGACAGAGTTTGCATGCAATGTCCTGAAAATGAGCTTCCAGAGTACTTTACATTTCTCATTATCTATTTATGAATGGGGCTTCTGACTGAGGTAAAGAATCGCGAAAACTGACAATTTGTGAATACCTGCTTCCCTAATGATGCACTTGTTGTGTGAAAAGTGACCCTTAGTATCTTCCCAAATCAATTGGGATGTAGGTTTGGCAGGAAAATGGGAGGTACATTTTTGACAATATTGCCATTAAAGAGCAATACTTTTGCTGCTCATGCAGTTTTATTGTTCAAAGTTTGGAATTATCAAAGTTTCGCAAACTCAAATTAATTATGAGATGTGAAGACTTTTTTCTTCGGCATATCTATTCATCTGTGTACAGTCCATTGTGCACGATTTGTTCTATTAGGAAAATCCTTGCCAGTAGAATATATAGCAAATATTGACTGTTTGCAAGGGCAATGTATAAAATTATTGGCCCGAACAGTATATTGCCCGACCGTCGGAGGTCTCAGAGACCGCATGTAGTTCATGCAATATAGTTCCGACATTTTTCACATTTTACGTTCTTATTTATTTACTTTGTTATGTTGAAATTTATTGTAATATTGCTGTTATTGAAGATCATCTTTGGGATGACTTGACTACAAGTTGGCACATTTTGCACAGTATTTGTTACATTATTCAGTACAGGGTTTTGTGCCATTTTGGTGCAGATGTCAGTACAGTACACGGAATTTGTATCAGTTTCGAAACGTCCAGAACAAAAGAGAGGACATAGGAATTTCGCGCTATGTTTTTGATGCGCCATTGTTCCCAAACTGATACAAATTCCGTGTACTGTTGCGATTTCATCATCGAAAATTTCCTTGAAAAATTCTTTCTCCTGTTCTGGTGTTAATTGTAACAAATCTCTGATATCAGCAATATTATCGGAACTTTCTTGAGGAGGAATATCACCATCTGTACTGGTTGATGGTTGTACACACTAAATTTTGTCGACTTTTGGGACCTTAGGACTTTGTACAAGTGCATTTGACAAACACTCCGACATTTGTCTCTTTTTTTATCGGATGTTTTGGAATAGGTTTTTTATTGTCTCTTCCCTTTTATGAGAAGAGACAGTCATGACATCTCTTGTAGCAAACCCATTATCATCTAGAACATTAATACAGGTGTACCTCACAAAATGGTTTGTGTATCTTTTGCTTAAATCAGCTTTCTTACTGATTGTCGGCATTAGTTCTCCAAGAATATTTTTCCCAATGCCACAGTTTTTAGGTCCTTTTTCATACCAGGTTGAAGTATTCCACGTCACGAATTCTTTTGGTTTCTGCCATAGTTTTGAACTGTCTGGATCTAGTCTTGACAGGTGTAGTTCAAAACTCTTCACTGGACACAGCACAGACCCTATAAAATAGACTGAAGTAAAAATAAGTGACACACATCAGTGAAATTTGTATTCAAAATTGATATTGCCTGACAACTTAAATATATTTTTAACTAAAAATATTTTTACACTAACTAGGTCAAGTAACCCCTCAAATTGAAGGTCTCAGAAAGTACTTTCTGAAAATATACTTTACCTTTCTTTTGATACATTTTGGCCTGATTTGTACTTTCAGTGTCTTCCTCACTGTGGTTCTTATCAGCTTCGTCTTTGACTTGAATCACATACAGTGTGCCATTATCATCTCTCTGTATCTTAAAAATAAAATAATAATAGTTTCGAGTTATTTGTGTATTGTTGCTGTAAAGATAAAAAAATATTGTGCGGGCAATTTTATGTTTCTAATTAAATCATATTTACCTCAAAAGTGTCCTTTTCCATTATGGCTAAATTGTCTTGGCCTTGCCTTCCAAAGTAGTACAGTATGTTAAACATGCAAAATTCTTGTAGAATTGTAGCACTACATCTCATATATTGACGGAAATAATCATCTAGTTCCTTCATATCACCTTCTGC
Organism: Haplosyllis anthogorgicola; assembly: GCA_038406195.1. Taxonomy (NCBI): domain Eukaryota; kingdom Metazoa; phylum Annelida; class Polychaeta; order Phyllodocida; family Syllidae; genus Haplosyllis; species Haplosyllis anthogorgicola. Next base: position 20,912 of record JBCAUI010495503.1, on the reverse strand, counting down.
AATATTGATTTATGTTCAATACTGCCATTTCCCTCAGATTTGTTGACTTTGGTTACTGCTTTGAACATCTGATTACTTCTTATGAAACAAGGATCTTGAATGATATCCAGACTGCGATTGTCTTTCATATATCTGTTTAGCAGATCTTATTGCATGTAGTGTGGTATTTTGTACTTCTAATATTTCTCTGGATCATCATTTTCATCCTCAGTTTTCTTGTACTGTGCGTCAGTATAAAATTGAGAAGCTCAGGAAGGTCATTGGTTTCAATGTTGTCAACACTTATATCAAGTCCATTGTTTTTATCCTGAATAAAATTGTTCAGATGCTTAATCCAAGTGTTTGTTGCACTTCTGGTATTTTTAGACACACGTTGCTGCAATATTTCTTCCCTTTGTTCAGTTGATAGCTTCTTAAATCGAGATTTTTTGGTCTTGTTGATAGCTTCTTAAATCGAGATTTTTTGGTCTTGTTTTGGTTGGAGGCTATCTTCAAAATGCTGATCTTTGATGTCGTAATATGAATTTTGACATTAAAGTATGACGTCAATTAGCTTTATAACGTACAGCTCGTTTTCATAAACGTAATAAACATTGGCGGATCTAGGGGGCGCCCACCCCCCCCTCCAAAGGGAAATCCTGGATCCGCCCCTGATAAACAACACTACTGAACTTTAACGGTTCCAATTCCAAGAAATTGGTGCGTTAAGACGAGCGTTAAGAGTAGCATTATGTTGTTTATTGTGTAACGCTACCAGTCAGCGTTACACAATAAACAACGTAACGCTCATCTTAACGCTTGTTGTGCATTAACGGATGGGTGTTAAGTTTATGAAAACGGGCTGCAGGTTGTGAAACTTCATATGCAGACCAGCCTTACACTGAGTAAACAAGAACTAAATTTGCTTGCATGAGGGATGGCCAGAACGTGAGCCTGCCGTATGCACGCTTGTACAGTGTACACCCCTATTGGTGGGAAAGGCGGGTGTAGTACCAGACTTGACCTTTCAAGAAAGGGGCGTCTGTGGCCGCACAAAATGGTTGCACTCTGGTCCAGGATGAGGGACTGCGACGGTTGCCAAAAACGTGGTTCACAGTATAAAAACGTACATCAACTCATCTCACTTTCCATCTTTATGCCAAGATGAGTGCCGTTGTAACGTTCAGTTGCCACGTATTAGAGATTATGTCGTAACATGGGAAAAGGTGTTGTCCATAACGAAAAACTCTTATCAATTGTATAAGGGTATAAAGGGGAGTTCCCTTAGATACTGTGTTATAGCTGTGATACGATTTTCGTGTATACTGATTCGATAGATTCGAAGTTTAGTAAAGGTTTTCATTATTAATTATAATCGTCTGGGTTCCCCAGTTAACCGCTTCTAAAGCAGCTCCTGAAATGGATTTCATTTTGCGTCAATGGAATTCCATGCTGTGTATTTGGCTCAGACAAAAGCACCTATTTTTCTCAAAATGAAGAGCCTTAACCAGTCATTTTTACCTCTGTTGGGGCTCCCATCCAGGACTCTTTTCCTAGCTGATGCCAACAGCTGTTCTCTTCACTCCTCTAACCGGGGCACCTAGCTGGCATGTAGCTGCAGTATTTCCGATAAAGACTTATTCCTATATCAACTGGCTAAATTGTGATCATTTTCTGCTTACGCAGAAAAGGGGTAAAATTTCATTTGATTACAGTAGATGGAAACATAGCATACGCTAAGTTCATGTTTGATAATTCCAAAATATTTAAATAGATAGCATAAACGTACAAGGGGAATCCGGTATAAAAGATGTCTTTCTAAATAAAACACAAGCAAAACCATGATAAATTTCATAATAACTTTAATAATATCACAAATAATGATAATATAATACATTTTTAACTTTGTAAATTATATCATATTAGACACTACGTATGCTCTTAACCGAAAATTACTTCAAGCCTATTTCTTTCTTTCTTTCTTTCTTTCCTTCTTTCTTTCCTTCTTTCTTTCTTTCCTTCTTTCTTCATTTCATTTCACTAAACACTATTTGCACAGTTTAATTACAATCTTTACATAATAAGCATAATAAATTAACATAATACATAATAAATTAACATAATACATAATAAATTAAAATATTAACAGTTAAATAATTGATGTATTGACAAGATCAAACGAGACAGCTTTCTAATTGATGCTAATAAAACGAAGTTTTTGAAAATTTTCTAATATGATATATCTCGCCTTAATGGATGCGCATGCGTACTTTTAGTTGCAAACTAAAGGATTACAAGGTTAATGACGTCATAATCACTGTAGCCCAAGCTGTACAGAAAAAATAGCCTTGCAGTCGGCTATCATGCTGAAATAAGTTGAATACACGTAAAGCTATTCAGGAGCTTACTTTGATACGTAGTTTTACAGAACGTTTTTAGATAAAAGTTGTTGTAATAGAAATGACAATAAAAGTCCTAAGTTTTTGTAATGCAGACAAAGCAGCAGCAGCAATTGACATCACGTTATTTGTAACCATAAACATTTGTGCTTAACGCAAAAATAGAAATAATACTAAGTGTGTGCATGTTTTATTGTATTCGTCCCTCTCCCCCAAAATATTATTTAAATAATGTGTGTGTAAAAGGTAACATAAAATATAATAGTAATAATAACATATATTTCTATATTTCTATTCTGATTATTTTATCTGCCTAGACAAATTAGGCAGAAAAGACAAATTTGCCCATTTAGGCAAGGAAACGTATGTGTACTATTTTTAGTACAACCTAATATTAGTGACTTCAAAAGAACTAAATTTAACAATGAAACTGAATTTTCTGAGTCACCAATAATACTTAATTTTACTAAAAATATCAGAAATTCATTGCCTTTTTGGCTGGTAAAAATAATTAGGAAGAAACTTCTATTGTTCTCATGTTCATTTTAATGTACTGGCAGGAGTTATGGGCTACAATTTAAGAAAGGTGATGAAAACTATAAACAATTCAAGTAAAATGAACAAGTCATATTAACATATTGATTTGTAGATTATTGCGATTATACACATCATATTACCCTAACCAGTATGTATTTACACCAACTTCACACATATTTTTGAAAAATCGAGTTTTTATCTGGATACGTTTAAATCTCTTATTATGTAATTACTATAATATTTAACAAATTTTAAATTTGATTGAAGGTCACATTTAGATTGCATTGGCCGATTCGTACCACTAAATTATTCTCACACCAAAAGCACAGCGTGGAATTCCGTTGTTCTCTCTTTTGTTCTGTACGTTTCCAATTTGAAAGAAATTTCATGATACGGGCCATCTGGCTAAATTGTTATCATTTCTCTTTACGCGGAAAGGCAATCAAAGGGTATAAGGAAAACAGCGTGCTCGTTAAGGGTATGTGGCTGCATACAGCAGATGGAGACATTGCGTAATTCAATTGATGTTTATGTTGAAACTATTGATAGATGGCATGGCATAAAATGATGAACAGTTAGCCCTATGGGGAACACAGAAATCAGCTCTTGAACCGGATTTCATTTTGCGCTAATGGAATTCCATGCTGTGTCTGTGACTCAGACAAAAGCGTCTACTGTTCTCAAAATGAAGAGCCTTAACCAGGCATTTAATCCTTTGACGCTTATTTCTCTCACTTCACTCTTCTTTATTTTCATGGGATTTTTGCAGATCTGATTGTAACGGTTGCACGCAACCGCCCCTGTTAAGAGGACACCTCCGCTTGTCGTTTACAGCAGCTGCCCTACAAATAGGACAACGCTACCCCACACCGGCAGACCGGAGCTGGGAGCGTAAGAGAGCACTAACATTTGCTAAACGTTACTCTCCAGCTCCAAGGCCAGAAAACACCATGTCTCGCTACGTTATTCTTACATGACGATATCCTTATTCTTATATTCCTATTTGAAACAACCATTCTGAAGAAATTTTACATTATTTGAGTGGCTGCATGTTAAAGACAAATTCATATGTATTTCCGAAAAATGATGGGCATACAATTCAGATTTATAATTGGTCTTAAAGTTGCAAACATTACATGGTTTCTAAATGTCTAAATAACTAAGTCAAAATAAAATTGATAAAATACAAATAAATAAAAGTAGACGTGAAACGAAATTCTAACAGTGCACGGAATTCGTATCAGTTTGGGAACTATGGCGCATCAAAAGCGCAGTGTGAAATTCTTATGTCCTCTCTTTTGTTCTAGACGTTTCCAAATTGATAGAAATTCAGTGTAATGAGCAGCTCGAAAAAGTCTCCATTTTACTATTAATCCTGTAAATTTGTACACTGGCTCACTATTTGTGAACAATAGAATTTCACTGCTTTGAACAAAAGCAAAGCGCAAACTTTCATCTCTACCTGAAATGGAGACTTTTTCTGCTCGGAATCATTTTCTTGTTCGGTGGATCACAAAATCTTAATCAATTCCAAAAGAAATCTTAAGCCTCCAATAGCCTGCTACGATACTGTATATCTTTGCCCCAGGCGGGTTTCGAATCGGCCCTTTCTGGAATCATGTTGTCATGGGATCTTCTTGCTCTGTGGCAATTCGCCACGATACAATCGGCTCTGTCAGACCCTGACACACCACTGCAGTGCGCACTGATACACGAACCAATCGTGCTGCCCCAACGCCGTTTCTGCTGGCCTGCTTTTGGGATTACTACGCGCATCTTGTCCACCTGGTGTTCATACTGAAAACTAACATACTTATCGCATTTGTTATTGTTGGCAAATGGATGTGGCAGTCTATTCCCGTTCTGTTTCAAACCTTGAGTTCCTCCTTTAGTGGCAGCAGCAGCAGATGAAGTGAACGAGTAGGGAGGTAAACTGGAAAACTTCCTATAATTTCCGTTTTGTTGCTTCATGGCAGGAGTTTCTCCTTTAGGAGTGCTCATGAAGAGAGGTAAACGGGTGAACAGTTTATTTTCGTTCTCTTTTATATTGTCATAAATTTCTTCTCTGTTGTTAAGATATTCTGCACCTTTTTCACTTTGGCCGCCATTTTCCATTTCACTTAAGTCCTTAATTGTTTCTGCTTCTATGCAACAAATCAACATGCATCTCTGATAGTTTTCAAAGGAGTTACCACGGAAATGGTTGCTATGCAGACTGTTGCTATGGAGGCTCTTGCAGACTGTGTGGCAGTCTGTGGAGGGGTTGTTGACAGGTCTGGCTGCAATGTTTGGAAGCAAAGAGGACTGAAGGATGGCGTAGAGCAGGACGCTCTGCAGGGGAACAAGGCAATGTGACCTGCAGCAGCTCAGTAGACGCCGTGGAAGGGCCTGGTCCCCGATGTTCAATCTCTGGGGGTAGTCTCTGGTCCCATGTTCTTTCTCCCTGTCACTGTCACTTCTGGTCACGGTGTTCCTCAAATTCATACGCATTCTGAAAAATAATAAAAGATGTAAATATGAAGTTTTGGTTAATAGGTCTTTTTGCACTTTCCGCCATGATGGCACTTTTCTTCCTCCATTGAAACTTCTCGTGAAATGTCTCTGAACATTCTAAAATCTCGCCTTATTGGAAAAGCATTGAGCTCAAGTCTCGTTCCCTCAACTCTGCCCGTAATAAGAACATGTCTTCAAAACTGACGGGAGGCAACATTCAGGTAATTTTCTTGGCCTTCTCAAAAGTTCATTTCAAGATATGTAAGGATGAGATTTGAGCTCATGCATTTTTAACTAGAAAGGTCTTTCCGTCGGAACGTAACGTCATAGATCTATGTCGATCGAATGACGTTACAAAACTGACGTCATCCTTAGCAACATTTTCGTTTTGTCTTAGTTTCTATTTTGGTGGTTATCGTCTGTTTCGTTTTGTTTCGTTTCTATTTTCCCTTTTTTTTCAGGTGGACGACAACATAGTCTTATCGAATTTCATTCGATAGGCAATGAAGTGAGAACTGGCAATGTTCACACGAGATCTCAACGAGAACTCAAATTTAGCCAAATGGCGGTGCACAAAAAGTGCAAAAACCAGCTATCATGTTAGTAAAACTTTATCCGGCTATCGTTCTGGTTAGTGTGGGTGGATGTCTAGCAGAAGGGCACCGTGCAAGGAAAACGAACATGTCTGAAATCCAAAATAGGAGTACCAGCGGTGCACTGGTCCCAGAATAAGCGATCGCGACGGTTTTAGTTTATTTGATTCAGCTCCTGAAGTTTCTAACAATCCAGGGCTGTTTGAGAACAACATATTTCCACGCTGCGCTCACAACAGATAAACATTAAATTCCGTTGTTTTCCTCTGTCAACACAAATCACAGTATCAATAAGTACGTGTATTGGTAACCAAAGAACATGATGACGTAATGACGCTCTGAAACACGTCACTTTCTATTGCGTGCAGTAGCAGATCCAAGGGGGAGGGCGCGAGAGCCCCCCCCCCCCCTACAGCCCAAACTTTGTTCATTTTCATGCATTTTTGGGCAATTTTTGGGTAAAAAGTGGTTAAAAATTGGGGCGCCCCAAGATTGGCGCCCCCCTGTACGAGAAATTCTGGATCCGCCAGTGCGTGGTATTTTTACATCAAGACGCGACCTTGTTAACAACTGAAAACAAATCACGGAACAAATATTTTTATGTACGAATCAGAATACAAACTACACAGTGGATTTGAGGCCCGTCAGGTGCTGCCCCCATCATTTTTTTACCGATCAACTTTTGTCCATAAGCTTACTATGGGAAATCCAAAGTATTATCACACACTTCACTTTTATCGCAAAAATGACGAATTTCCTAACATACAATTTGAATATCAAGGGATGATGCAGTGTTGAAAATTCACATTGGACTTTGAAAACCTGAGTGGATTGAATCAATGCCCAGATACTAGCTTTGGTGGTAACCTTGGTTAATCTTGACAGGATACTTCTTCCTATGCTTCCTATGACAACAGAAATTCATTTGATACCTATTTCTTTCAATGAACACTGAAGAAACAAACTTCTGATTTAGTTTATTACTAAAGGAAGTAAATCAACCCATTACAGTAAAAAAAATAACAGGCGAGCACTTCTTCAAATGTTAATAAATTTGTTATTTCAATTTTACAAAACAAAAATGCGAACCAAAGTTTTGGGGTTGAGTGCTGCTGTATTCTGTTTCAGTAAAAATGGTAAAATATAGCACTGTTATCGACAAAATTATTGTTCGAAGGCAATACCCTCATATGACATAACACGTTAAGCCATAAAAAATCAATGGCATCCACATGAAGTTTTCTAAGATTCTGGTGCTAAAGATAAAGACGGGTGTCAAACTTTTTTGTCAAGTGAAAAACAAGCGTTTGAAGTAAGAATTAAATAACATACACACCGTCCCTGCAACTATGCAGACTGTAAAATCAGAGATGCTTATTCATACTAACAGTACATTTGATATTTCTAAGTTTGGGTATTTCACAGCGTATCATTATGTCACACAAGAGTATATCAATGTACACCTCGCATTCGATACCCGTTGGCTCTGTCACAACTTAAACTCTTAGCTTTTGGTCACTTTGTTGTCAATGGAGGTTTAAGTTTCTGCATTTCACGTGTGATTAGACTGGGTTTATTCCAAAGAATTGACAACAGTGCGCGCACAGTTTCATAGTATGACCCTACAGGTTGTAACACACGTGCGCACACAGTTTTGTAGCATGTCCTGTGACCCTACAGGTTGTAACACATGTGTGTGCACAGTTTTATAGTATGCCCTATGACCCTACAGGTTGTAACGCACATGTGCACACAGTTTTATAGTATGTCCTGTGACCCTACAGGTTGTAGCACACATGCACGCACAGTTTTATAGTATGTCCTGTGACCCTACAGGTTGTAATGCACGTGCACGCACAGTTTTATAGTATGTCCTATGACCATACAGGTTGTAATGCACATGCGCACACAGGTTTATAGTATGTAATGTGACTCTACAGGTTGTAGCGCACATGCGCACACAGTTTTTTCGTTAGAAACTTAGATGTCCATTATCATACATCTTGTTTACATTGACCTTAACGCATCGTCCGTGAGGCACCGACCCTTACACTGTAAAGTTAAGCCTGGGTGTATGATGTTAACTTTGTAATGATGCAACAACCTCAAGCAAATTCATAATGCCACTAGAAGTCCCCTTGCACAATGTTAAACTTTTGGACCAATTTGTATTAAAGTAATTATTTCTGAAAATAAGGACGAGAATACATGCAAAATGAGTTATTTTATGTCTTCTCGTCTTCATTTTATAGAAATAAGGAGAGATGTAAGGGATATTTGGTCCATAAGTTCCCATTTGCAGCAATGAAAATAAGCTGACATTTTTTGCCACTTTTAACATTGTGTTAATGTGACTTCTGGTTGTCATTATGGATTTACATAAGGATCTTCTGTCATTATGAGATTTACATCCTACAACCTGTGTGAGCCAAACGTTAAAAAGTGGCGTTGGAATGTAACTGCATGTGGCTTAAGGTTTATGAAAACCTGCTGATAGTTTACATTCAACAGAATTCAAACTATATGTCATGGTCTGGTGCTTTTGTAAATCATCAATCACCTCGTGCGGTCAAGTCTTGGCCTATCAACTCCCCTGGTGAGTCGATTGACTCATTTGGTGAGTCAATTGACTCAACGGGGTGGCTTTATGTGCATGCGATGCATTGGTGACATTACCTAATAGGTTCCTTTGAACAGTATGTCACAGTTCGAAGGGGCTGGTGATGACATCACTAGTGTGACGTCATGTCGACCGACCTCCAAAATGTATTTAAGTTGGTGTCTCACTCGGATCGGGGAGACCCATGCTGTGGACTCCAAAGAGTTAATGTGTGCACCATCCCCAGGTGTCTGTCTCAGTAAGACATTTGAGTCGAATCACTTGCCGATTGTTGTGTTTAGCTGTCGACTGACTCAGACCCCATTGGTCTGGGTCCCTAAAGTTAGTCTGAATAAGTTGCATCACCGCCGTGTCAAGTGACTCGGTAAAACCTTGAAGTAAATGTCACGTGGCTGGGCCACCACCGATTGGTAACACCTGGCTCACAAAGACTCTGGAAAGCTGTTTCCAGATTGACTGTGAAGTGCAGTATCGTGTCCCGAGGGTGATCGACTCGCTCGCCATTACATCTTGGTGTCCCTGGGTGGGCCAGGTGTAACTAGGTTAGGTGACCTGGATAGTGCCTTGTACACCCTGACAGCAGTCGCACTCAAGACGACCAGTGTAGGGGTGAACTGCTAGGCACTGCAAACCGTGATTTGTGCCAGAAGTGCTGCAGCGTCGAAAGAGGACGAGGCTTGACATCTCCATGAGTTCTAAGGTTCGTTGAGTCAATCGACTCACCTGTAGGTGGCTAGATCAGGGTGTTGATTGACTTCAGGCATCCAGCAGAGTTAGGTGATGCCAAGTGTCAAATTCTTAGTTCAGGCCTTAGCACCATCCAAATCGAAACCCAACGAGTAAAGTTAGTGGCAGCAATTTGAAGATGGATGGGACTCCCGTAGACAGACATATGGATGACCGTCCTCCCACCAGTGAAAGGACCACCGGTGGGTTAGCAGATGTACTTGAAACCACAGTGCTGGAGGTATCTACCCCACCTGAAGTAAAACCGACTGACATGACAAGGGGGAGTGCTACCCCTGAAATCTTGGATGGAGGTGTCGACCACGTTCCGTGTTGACCAACTCCAAACCGGCATCCACTGCCAATTGGACTACTGTGTGACCACTATGCCCTGCGAGTGATTGTATCTGAGGTGACTGTGCAGGGAGAGTTCCGGGTGCCAGCCCGACACTTATGGAATGCGGAAGTAGTGGGAGACCTCCTGAGGACAGATGTACCCAAGATCCAAGAGGTAGTCTTCCTTGACCACCAGACTATGATCCTGTTCTTCGGGTGGAGGATCAGGGAGGAAAGTCTGGAAGTGGATGATGCCATTGAGCTGGCCGCATGCCTCTCAATGGGCTACTGGAGGTGGATCGGACATACCATCTCGATGAACGTCATCCAGATCCCTGTTATGATAGCTCAGCAGCAAGTCGCTCAGGCCTTGGCTTGAGCTAGGGCAGAGGCCAATCACCAGTGATGGATGGCCTTGGCTAGAGAAGCAGATGAGGAAGCAACCACCTATTCAATGAGAGTACCCGCAGGCCGACCTCAGTGAGGGGGTAACCATCCCCGGGAAGATGATATCCTGGTGGGAGCTGATGTCCCCGACTTGGCAGGGATGAGACTGCAGGACATGGATGAACAAGCCAGTTCAGCTGAGAGTCATGAAGGTACGCAGAAAGGGAAATGAGGCCGGCCAGCCAGAGCTCGACAGGCCTCCCAGGGGTCAGGAGCTGGAAGCAGTCAGGGGGCATCCCCCATGTCTGTCAGCCAAGGGAGATGCCCCAGCCACCAGAGACACCAGCCACCACCCAGTCCATCACCCTTACCTTCCCCAGATAGGGGAGGTGATGATAGTGAGTCCGGACATTCTTCAGTTTCGACTGTCAGCTGCCGGTCAGGCCACCGGAGATGATGAAGGCAGAGGAGCACCAGTGGAAATCGAACTGGTGCAATCAAACTCGAATGGCTTAGTGACGATTGCACCCTGGCACAGTACCTCATGTGGAGGGAGTGAGTGAAAGTGTATAAAGGGGTGGGATATGAGGACTCGCTTATAAGGACACAGATCTATGGTGCTGTCATGAAGCTGACTGAAGTTTCTGACCTGAGAGCCCTGGCCTCAGTCAGGGAGATGTTGGAGTACTTGGATACCAAGTTCAAGGTGTCAAGCAACTATGATTCCCTCCTTCAAAAACTCTACCTCACGCACCAGGGCTCCAGAGAGATGGTGTTGAAGTATTCAGTGTGAATAACTGATCAGATGTCTGCCATCCAAGAAGGGCACCCCGATAAGCTGGTCAGGGATGCTTATGAAAGGCTGAAGAAGTACTGACTTTTTGGAGGCCTTCGAGTGGAGCTGCAGAATGCCCTGTCATATCTGCAAGACAATCTCATGGATTATTCTTATCAAGAGTTTCTCGAGATCACTAAGAGGAAGGAGGTCAGCTGTGAGGAACAAGGGCATCGACACTCACTGGATCCTGGGTACCACCAAGCAGGCGATCGCAATAGGTGGGACGATCGGGATGGAGATTGGCATTACCACCCATGGGGCAGAATGGCCGCTGCCCCTGACTCAGACTCATGTGGAGAGTTGGGTTCAGATCCTGAGTCAGATGGCTCAGAGGGGCCTGGGTCTGGGCGAGCCAATGTGAGGCTCACAAAGATGATGGATTGATACAAAAGCAAGAGACAGCTGTGTTTCAATTGCCAGTCACCCAACCACCTCATCTGTGACTGCCCTGAAAAGTCAGGTGCCAAGAAGACATATTTAAATGGGAGCAGGGGCTCGAACAAGTGAGCACGGGCCCCTCCAAAGACAACCCCCAAGCTGGCCAACGACCAAGCCAGGGCCCCAGTCCAAACTAAAGTGGCACCAGGGGAAGACTCCCTATGTGAACGAAGAGGCCATAGGGCAGTGGATGGGTGTGGATAACATCAGCAACATCCTAGTTGACAGTGAACCCTGTCAAGCAGTCTTGGACACAGGAGCCACTGTCAACCTGATAACCCCAGGCTATGCAGCATCCCGTAGCCTGACGGTCTTCCCACTGTCTGTCCTCCTTCGTCCGGGGGAGTCCTCCATTAGAAGGATAGGGGAGGTGAAGTTCAACGTCGTCATTCATGTTCAAGTGGAGGGTGTGACTGGCTATGATGAGGACACGGTGGCTTTGGTCCTATGAAGTGACACGGACTTTGCCCGACGTGTTCCCATGCTACTCAGGACCCCGATGTTGGATAGGGTAATACAAGTGATAAAGGAAAGCGAGATTGATCGACTTGCCATCCCCTGGGCTAATGTCCAGATGGCCTCATTATTACAAACCAGGCAGGTGTTGGTGTGATGAGTCCTGGCCCAGGGAATGAGGGAGGAGCCTCCAATAAAGTGGGCTGCTGACATGCTTGCCAAACTTAAGGATGTCCCAGCCCCTACAGAAGAAGAGATTGCGAGAATGAGGGATGACCTGACCGAGTATAAAGAGATTGCCTACGCCTGTGCAGACACTGTCATTCCACCTTTCACCTGAATGATAATCCATGGGAAAGTTGGACAGAAAATATTGGAGGGATGGTTGTGGGTGTTGGCGATGGAGTTGCTACCAGAAGCGGGGTATCTACCACCAGGAATGAAGTTGTGGTCCTCCTTCCAGTTCTTGAAGAGAAGCTCACATCGAGTTAGACTCATAGTGGAGAACATCTCGGCAGTACCCCAAACTCTAAAAGCTGACTTGCCATTGGCAACTGTGTCGGCCGCCAATATGGTTCCCGAGACCTATGTCCTCCCTGGCACCATAAAGAAGCTGGATGAACAAAAAGGAGTCAAGAACGGCTCCCCGATGTCGGAAGAAGAATGCAAAGACAAGGTCTTGGAGAAACTGGGCCTGTCTGGCCTTGAACAGTGGCCCGAGGACCTTTGAGAGAAAGCCAAGGGATTGCTATGAGAATTTCACGATGTTTTCGCACTCGACTCATCCAAGTTGGGATGCACTGATGCAGCCAAGCACATGATAATTGTGAATGATGAGACACCCATCAAAGAACGTTTCCGAAGGATCCCGCCACACATGGTGGAAGAGGTCAGGGAACATTTGAAAGTGATGCTTGAGGCAGGGGCTATCGCCCCCAGCAACAGCCCCTGGAGTAACGCCGTTGTCCTCATTAGGAAGAAGGATGGGGCGCTGCACTTTTGCATAGACTTTTGTTGACTGAATGATAAGACCAAGAAGGACTCTTACCCACTACCACAGATACAGGAGTCCCTTGATAATCTGGCCGACACTCAATACTTCTCGAGTGTCGATTTCCTCTCTGGATTCTGGCAGATCCCAATGAGCAAGGGGTCACAAAAGTACACGGCCTTCACAGTAGGGAACCTAGGGTTCTTTGAATGCTGTCGAATGCTGTTTGGCCTTTGCAATGCCCTGGCGACATTTCAAAGATGTATGCAGAATGTTCTAGGTGAGTTGAACCTCCTGTTCTGCCTGATCTATTTGGATGACATGATCATCTATTCCAAGACAGAGATGGAACACTTGGATCAACTCCGCTTGATTTTTGAATGACTCCGCGAACATGGACTACATCTGAAGCCCTCAAAGTTTAGGTTTTTCCAGACAGAGATAGTGTACCTGGCACACCATGTCTCATGGGATGGCATTTGCCCCAGCAGGGAGAACATCCGAGCAATTCGCGAAGTCAAAGAACCTGAGACCTACATGGCCATCAGATCCTTTACCAGATTGGCTGGTCACTATCACCAGTTTATACCCCAGTTTGCAAAGGTTGCTTGACCCCTCACCATCTATTTAGAAGAGGAAGGGGCAAACAAGAAGAAGGAAAAGGTGATACTCTCTCGAAAAGCCAAAGCTGTGTTTCAGAGGTTGAAGGATGCCTTAACATCAGAGCCAGTACTACAGTTGGCGCGACTTGACAAGCCTTTGTATTACACACGGATGTCTCTAGTGTCAGGTTGGGAGCAGCCTTGCATCAGGCTGATGACCAGGGTTGGTTGCACCCCGTGGCATATGGGAGTCGAGTCCTCAAACACCACAAGAAAAACTACAACTCCAGCAAGCTCGAATTTCTTGCACTGCTCTGGGCCATTACCCAACACTTTCAGGAATACTTGCTACATGCTCCTTCCTTCATGGTCAAGATGTATAACAATCCCTTGACCTATGTCATGACCATACCTAATCTGGACGCCACAGGTCATCGATGGGTAGGAGCACTGGCCAGTTTCAACTTCTTGTTAGAGTATGTGAAAGGAAAAAGTAACCCCATAGCCAATACCCTGAGTCAATTGGAGGCCAAAGATAAGATGACACCCGAAGAGCTCAAGGCATGTGAGGAGGTGGAAATGTCGATCAACATGAGAAAGTCAGCCAACATGGGTGACAGCAAGACAATTACTATTGAGGCAGAGGGGCTAAGAGTATTTTGGATGGAGCCCTCATGGGTAGTGCCAAGCGAACCAAAACATATTTGATGGACCCAGCCCACCTAGAGCCTGGGGAGGATGAGTATGACATAGATCCCCAGCCTATTGCTCCTAGGGCCTGAGCTGCCAGGATACAGACCATCGAGTCCATGGACTGGCTGAAGGCCCAGAGAGAGGACCCTTTGATAGAGAAAATACTGGGTTGGTTGGAGGCTGATAAGCTGATTACCCTAGCCAAGGCCTTGGGTCCTGTTGCTGACTCCCTCGAAGGGAAGGAGTACATCCAAAATAAGAAACAGTTGAGTATATGTGGCAAGTGCTTGTACTACACCTACCAACCCAAGAATGCTTTGGAACCCCTCATGTTGTTCGTGGTACCCCAAAGCCATAGGCAGATGGCTATCAATGGCTGTCACTGGGATGCTGGATACCAGGGTCATGATCATACCCTATCATTAGTGCGGGAACAGTTCTGGTGGCCAGGACTGATGGAAAGGGTCAAAGCAAAGGGATGAAGGGATGCCATAGATGTTTAAAATTTGAGGCTCACCCTCAGTGAGCCCCACTCCATCCAATAGTAGTGACAGCACTCATGGAGTTGTTACATGTCAATTTTATTTCAATAGAGCGGCCCGCACTGCTCAATGAGGAACCTAAACTTATTAATGTCTTGGTCTTCACGGACCACTTTGTGAGGTATGTGCTAGCCTTTACAACCAAGGACCAGAAGGCTTGAATGGTTGCGGACATGCTGTACAAGTTTGTCATAGCACTTTTTGGATCCCTGGCCTGCTTGCTGAGTGACCAGGGCACTTGTTTCATGAGCACCATTGTAACAGAACTATGTTGCATGCTGGGAGTGTTGCAGTGCTGGACTAGCCCCTACCATGCCCAGACAAATGGACAGGTAGAATGGATGCATCAGATGCTGATGCGAATGATAGGGAAGCTTGACTCTGAGAAGAAGATGGACTGGGCTGATCACTTGGCCGAGGTGGTGCAAGTGTACAATGTCACCCACTCTGAGATCACCAGGTACAGTCCCTTTTTCTTGATGTTTGGATGCCGGCCTCGACTTCCCCTGGACTTCTACTTTCCCACTGTTCATGGAAGTGTAGAACCAAGGAATGTACCAGAGTATGTCATCACTCTTCAGGAGCACCTGAAGGTAGTGTTTGAGGAGGCTCGAGCAACTCAGGACCGAGAAGCTGACAGACAGAAATGGATTTATGATAAGAAGACTGGAGCTGCCATGCTCAGACCCAGAGACATGGTCCTCTTATGGACCGACGCATTCACAGGGAAGAGGAAAATAAAGGACTGATGGGGGTGATACCCCATATGTGGTGGAGAGCCAACTCACGGACGGCCTCCCCATATATCAAATCAAGGATGCAGCTGGTCGACTGAAGACAGTGCATCATAATTGACTCCTCTTCCTTGCCCCCGATGGGGCTGGTGATGCCCTTCCACCAGATGACATGGTCACCCGTAACACAGGCTCCATGGTCACTAACCCCGAGATGACCTATCCAGTGGAATTGGATGAATTAGAGAAGCCACAAGAGTACAGTGGGGGTACATTGGTTCCAAAAGCCCCCAGTCAAGCATCTGGGGAGGGAATTCCTGGGTGCACCCAGGATGGAAAGTGGATGCAAATTGGGGCGTTCACAATTCTAAAGGAACCTATCTTTGCAGACCCAATCCCTGGGATGGTCAGTCAACTTGTTCCCGACCTTACCCTACATCATATGGCTGACGAAGATGGGGATTGAAAGACAATCTGGAACACTCCCATTAAACAGAGCAGACACTGGGAGCTGGTCACTCAGATGCAAAGATTTCTGGCCATCGCCAGAACCAATGCATCTGCCAAACGATTTTCCTAGATGGACATAACAGGGTGCACATAACTTCTGAGTGATCAAACTGCTCTTTTACCTCAGTACCAGGAGGTACCGTAACTACGCAGTTGACTCAGGTTCACAGACCTGAAATTGACTTTCCAGGAATCAATGGATTCCTTAGTTCAACTTATTTGTTGGTGTTTGTTGGTATTTATCTCATTAATTAAATCGTATGGTCACAATTATATTGTAATTATACTGAAATCTGTGTGTTGTACAGTTTATCGTGTTGTTACTCGTATTGTTGGTTGTCAGTTGTTTATGTACATGTATTTATTTAGTCGGTTAAGTAGATCGACTGCATGGTGCAGTCTACAATTATGAATTCTCATGCTTACACTGGAATAGAAGACAAGAGCAAAGAAATACAATATAAAAAATTCTTTATTCTCATGAAGATACAAACGTGTAACTGTAAAACTGTAAACGTGAACCTACAAAAACAACCTGAGTAAATGAAGTCTGAATAGCATGTAAAACCCCATCCTGGGTAGCTTAGAATTTAATTGAACACAGTAAGTTCATGGCCATTAAGTACTACATGGAATGTCAGTTTGTCATTCAACAGGATGTCGATCAACGCCTTGGGTGTGTTGAGTGACCAAAGCCAAGAGTCGTCTTACTTCTTCTTCTTCATGATGCATGGTGGCAGAGAGTACTCGATGCCAGGAGCCAGGTCGTGGAGCTTCGTGAAATTCTTTGAGATCTTTGAGGTGTCCCGCCACATGGGGGCATTCTTAATCTCGATCTTTCCTTCCTTGTTGGTTGACCACTTTGTACAGCATGTGCACACAAAGCAACAACAGTAATGCCCTGCCACGAGGTGGCTGAGAAGAGCATGTTTGTTGTTTTTGACCAGAATGCAGTATGGACATTGGAAGAATCTTGTCTTCACACTAGTGTTGCTCCGGTTATAGTGTCAACCCTTGAAAGCCTCAGCATTGTAAAGAGCTGTCAGGAGTTGAGTAGGGGACATGTCATTAGGATGATTCATGAAGAACGCTTGCTCACAAGTGACGTGAAAGTCTCAGTTGGTCGACTTTGTGTGTTTGATGATCCATCTCCTGACCTTATGCTTCCCTAGATAGTCGACCCACTCAGGCCAGATCTCATTGTCTATGGTGTGCAGCTGATGCACACGATTGCGATGAGCATATCGAAAAGCCAGTGTCATGTCTTCTGTGGTCTCTTTGTGGGACTGCTTGGGTTTGACTTTCGGCAGAGCCATCAGTTGCTCATGGTGACTGATCACCTCACTTTTGTCCAGTTTCCAGATGCGGGCACGGTCTTCTCTGGCAGGCCATATATTGCACTGTCATCCTCATCGTCATTCAAGTCAGATGAGTGCCCTGATTCTTCTGAGGAGTGTTTTCACATTTTCCCCTCGGTCGATTTCTGACTGGCACGGTCAGGCAAGGACTCCCTGCCTGATGATGTTGACCCCTCTTCAGAGCCCTCATCATTGTCCAAGGCCTCATTGGCGTCTTCACTGGAACTGGAGGAATCATCGATTGACACAATCTTCCTGCCGGGGTCCACCCTGATCTTCTTCCTCTTGGGGCTCTCATCACTGGAACTAAATGATATAGCTGCCACCTTTTCCCTCTGCTCCTTCCATTTACATCTACATCTGGCACTGTTAGTCTCCTCTTCGGAGGATGAGTCATGAGACTGCTTCACAGAGGTTGACTTCTCTTGTGAGTCGGTTGACTTCGGTTTGTTCAACTTCAAGTCAATTGACTTCACCTTAATGGACTTTGAGTCACTTGAGTCGACCGACTTCTCGCTTGACCGTTCACTCGATTTGTCACTTGACTTTGGTCTTTTGCTGGCTCTTCAGTGGAAGGGGTGTTGGTCACCTTTTAACATGTCTTGGATGACTTCTCTTTGGTCTCTTTGTTCTTGCAGTGCGGTGTCAACTTGCTGTCCTCCTGATGGGATGTTTTCTCTTTGGGGAGCTTCACCTTCGGGGGTGTGGTGAACGACACCCTGGCAGATGTGGTATGGGACAACTTGTGCATCTTCTTCTTGAGGACCCCATCTGACTTTGGGGTTGTGAGGTCCACTATTGGGGCAGGGGGCTTCATTGGTCGAGCCACAGATTTCCCATCAGGCAAAAGTTCCATGTCATCTGGTACCAACAGGGTCCTCTCCAAGGGAGAGCCTGCCACTGTGGGTGGAGCTGCTGTCCATTGGTGAGTCTTGGACCCAGGGATGGCAAAGAGCAGAAGGGAGGAAGTGTCGATATCCTTGGTGCCCCTCATGAAAGTGTCGATGGTGCGGTTCCTGCTGGACTTCACCATGGGCTGTCCAAAGTTGATACCCTTGATTTCCTTTGGTGGACGAATGGAAGATAGTGTTATGTTGATGAGGCTCAACTTGACTGACTTCTTCCTGGAAGAGGTACTGTCTGTAATGGTTTCAGACACAATGAGTGTGGGCGTGGAAGTTACTGGAGGAGCCAGTGGGTAAAGGATCATTTCAGCATGATTGCCTGCCTCCACTTTGGGTGTCCCAGCAGAGGCACCTGGTGCAGTGACAGATAAACTACCGCCCGGCTTGTCTCGTGGGACAAGGAGAGCCATGGGATCCTCCCCAATCAAACTATGGATGTCAAATGATGAACACGGGCACAACTGAGGAATCAGCATGACTGGGACTTGAGTAAACCCGTAGGACTCCAAAGCATTGTGGAAGGCTCTAAATGACTCATAACACCGGGCAGCTGCTAACTCAAGGGAGACAGAGTCCAAGTGGGCTGCCAGGTGGGTACGAGCATTCTTGTAGGATGCCTCCCTCTCATTGAGGTGTCACATGACATAGGCCTCCTGGTCCAAGGTGATCTGTACCCGCAGTTTACTGGTAGCCTTGCCCAGGTCCTGGATGACATCCTTCGTGGAACTGCCTGTCTGAGTGCTGTATGCCAAGAACCATGTCTGCACTCCCTCTTGGATGGTCTTCTCATATGCGGTGTTCATCTCAATAGCGGCCTGTATGTCCATCAGTCTCATTCTGTCACTCACCTCTTTGAACTCCCACAAGGCTCATCAACCCTTATTTAGGATGATCACTTCATGGACTGTCACCGGGTCCCCTGCATCAGCTGGTCCACCGGGTGGTGGAGGAAACCTTGTCGACATGGGCCCTCCCAAAGCAAAAACATCTGCAAAGCCATAAGAGTGCTCAGAGTCAATCGACTCACCCAGAAGGGTCTCGAGTCAAGTGCTTGTGGGAGCCATCTGGTCACTGCACAGTGAAGTCAGGTGGAAAACATTGCCATCATGACCCAGATCCTTGTCTTGATTGCCGGAGGCCAGAACATACACAGGGCACTTGAGCAACATGTGCAATATCTTCAGATGGTCCATAGGAAGCGAATCCGCATGGTCATATGAGTCGAGTGGCATGATAGCCTCCACTCCATTTAGCTTTATCTTCACTCAAACAGGTGGAGAGAGGAGCTGCACAAAAACCCCTAAATTGTGGTTTTCTTCATGTGAGTGAGGCCACTGGCCAACAGTGGTATTCTTGTCGCAGTGTACTAAAGCTGCCACTCGGGATCTACTGGAATTTGGCACCTCGTCTAACAGTTATATTGCTGCTCTTATCGGCATGGTCTGTTGGTGTTGTTGTACATGGACCTGCCTGATAACATAGGTGTGCCCTGCTGAATTGTCACCGTGAGTTAGCTTGATGCGAGAAACAAGGAGGGCAAACTGGTCATGCTTTGGATCGGCTGCATGGTCATCCAAGGCTGTGCCAATGTAGGAACTGAATTGCCCTGCCTTAATCAATTTAGCCATAACTGAAGGTGATCAAACTTCCAGTTTTGTGGAACAGACACATAAACAGCAGACGGTATAAGCCCAGTCATCTGGGTTGTTGTCCCTTATCTTCATGGGGTTCTGCTGACACTCCAGGTGGCACTGGTTCCACTCTTCATGGGCCAATGCTCGTGGGCTGATGGTCAGATGGGGTTCACCAGAACCTGCATTGTCGTTGGCAGACTTAGTCATGGAAAGGTGTAAATTCCTCACTGCTTCGGCATCCTCTGTGTGAGAGGGTGAGGCAATCATGTCGGTCAACTCATCACCATTAGTTGACTGTTGCATGGCTGAAGTCGATCGTGGGGTTGCAGCCAAAGTCCCACCTGGATCCTGGAAAGTAGAACAGACATATTACATAATGGACTTTGTGACAACTGGGTGCAACAGAAACCTGGGGAGAGTCATTCAACTCCCCTAATTGCACTACACTTGGTGAAAGTTACAACCACGAAGCCAAAATGGCAGACGAAAATAACCATCCAACTCAAAAGTCGATCGACTCAAAGTCGGTCGACTCACAGTTACTCGACATGAGTCAACTGACTCCCTCTATGCTGAAGAAACATAAGAAACTCACCTTGAGAGAGGTGCCTCTAGGCATGTTGTCACAACAAAGTCCAAAGTCAAAATGAGCACCAAACTCGCAAAACTCGACACAAGGGGTGAAAATCGAAAACGAGGCAGGATTCCCCCTCGAGTAATGATGTCATACCCCATACAAAAGCACGTGCACATGGAATTCCCTCTCATTTCGCATTGCACCACCAAAGAAGAAACATCAAAAATGGCAACAGCGGGAGTACCAGAGGAGGAAGAAGACCCATTTATGTGAGTCGATTGGCCTGAAAAGGAGTCAATTGGTCTAAAAAGAGATGTTTTTCATCAGAAAGATGCATGTGCATGATCAGAAAGATACATGTACGTGTACATGGGTGCAACTGATGAGTTGATCGACTTGAAGTCAGAGTCATTTGACTATGGGTCGACTGACACGATGGAATGATGAAGCTAAGCCCAGTGTGACATGATGTTGAGTCGATTGACTTGTGTCAATCGATATTCACAATTTTGCATGGAAAAAGCGTGTCGATTTTGTGTGATTGTTAATTTTGAAGGCTTTTGT
>JBCAUI010495392.1:0-13523 GCA_038406195.1 Haplosyllis anthogorgicola | reverse complement strand
GGAATTAGGTTTCCCGACCGGATAGCTACTCTAGGCTCTCGTCAAGCCTACTCAACTAAAAGTACGACCTCGATGGTTGTGCTCATGGCTTAAATAAACAATGAATAGTCAGATACATTTGAAACGTCCCGCATCAAAGTGGCGATCTGGGTTCGAGTTCGATGTGAACTCGAGGGATCTCTGAACTGCACTCCCCAGAGGTCAGGTCAACCTCCAGTTTTATGCCTGGTGAAGGGGGTATAAAATGACGTAGGTGGGTCACGTGATCAGCCAAGGTGATGTCAATAGTACCCGAAAGGTTCCAATGATGTCACAGTGGATGTGCGCATGCGCATCAGGTCAATACGACCTGTGAACACGCTGCACGACCTGACCCACCCCGTCTGGGCGGGTAGTGGCGACCTCGGTGAGGTCGGCTGGCGACCAGTCGATAGTCATCCCGGGGCCCAAAAAGTCAGGTGACCTGTCTGAGACCCGGGTAGCAGACCCAGTCTCCCAACCAACCAGCCGAGGCCGCTACACAGGGCGTGACATATAGTTTGTATTCTGTATAAATGAGAGTGACATCCTACTTCCTGGTACAGGAACAATGCACATGCACGCAGACACATCAGAAAACAAACAATTCATGCATTTTGTCGTTTTCAGATAATTAAATTTCTGTCAAAAGTTTAATGTTCCGCAACAAATTAATTTCAAATGAATTCCCTGTTGGGTTATTGATCTGTTTTTTTTAAATTGTGCAGCTGTTTCAAGATAAGATGTGGAGTTTGCTTTACAGAAGTTGTGTTAAAACAGTCACACATTGAGTTAATAAAATGCCAAAAAAATCATAATGTTTACAGAAGGTGTGAATCTTTACTTGAATAAATTTAGTGCTGCTTTGTTCAACAAAATTAAAAATAATGTAGCATGACTTGGTTTCATAATTTTGGAAAAAATTATTTGTGTTACTACCTTGTTATTACCTTGATACACATGAGCAATAAAAATTACACTGATTATACATAGTTAGCATTGCAACTAGAAAACGGAATTCGTATTAGAAGTTCCACAATAGCGTATCAAAAGAACAGCGTGAAATTCTTTCGTGCTGTCCTTTGTTCTCTTCGTTTCCAAAATGATACGATTCCTGTGTACAGTGATTAATAATATTTTTGTGGCGAACAGAGGATGAAATGTCTGCTTATTGGTTAAGTCTCTTCATTTTGAGAACAATAGGCGCTTTTGTCTGAGTCAAAGACACAGCATGGAATTCTATTGACGCAAAATGAAATCAATTTCAGGGGCTGAGCGGAATTTCATCTACTGCATTACTAAAAAGTTACACATACTCACCGATATTTTGTTTTACTTCTGTAAGCTCCTAAATGCAGTGGTGCAAATTCACAGGTGTACATAGCCCTGCCATCTTCCATAAATATATCAACATCGTGAAAGAAAATGCAATTGAAGTTGTGTTCAGTTTTCATAGCTTCAATGTAACCAATATTCAAAAGGGATGCTCTATTGAACATCTCCGGCTTTTGCTGAAATTTTTTAAAAGATTCGTAATGAATTTCACGCAATTTCATTTTCATGTTTAACCAGTGGCTCAAATTCTTATCAATTTGAGAATAAAAGAATCCCACGTTGGCTACTGATGCGCATAAAATCATGACATGGAATTTCATTGTTCTGAAACTATTAGGATTTTCATCCTCTGAAGGTTGACAATGTTTTTCATTTTGGGAAAATAGCAGTTTTTATTCGAGTGAAGAACAAATATATTTATTTTGTTGAAATCTAAATTTATTTCAGGACTTCAGTAGGGTACGAAGTACAGCTTGTATCAGGTGCTGCTACATTTGTGGGCGGCAGAAAACTCTTATCCTTTACCATTTCAGTTCAGCACACCATCACATAATTTTAGCCGTAAAACCCCTACTGCTTTTGTCGCCATCTGTGAGCAATATTGATTTCTACTAATTTCAATCACACCAGGAGGCGACGATACTGATGAAGTTAGAGTTAAAGTTAATTAAACTCGAATCACCGCAGTTGTCATCAGTTCAGATATCAATTGGCAGTGGCGGATCCAGGATTTCTCGTAGGGGGGGGGGGGGACAACCTTTGGGCGCCCCAATTTTTACCCGATTTTAGCGAAAAAATCCCCAAAAACTACATGAAAATGAAGAAATTTTGGCCCGTAGGGGGGGGGGGGCGCGCCTCCCGCGCCCCCCTAGATCCGCCAATGATTGGGGTTTACAACGTTTAACTTCCCAGCCAGGAACTCACATGAGAACTTGCCCAACCTTGGTGCAAGTATCCCCCAAGTGAGCCATCAACTTGTGGTGGTGCAATCAGGTGTTGCTCCACATGGAACCATCTCTGCCATCCCAGATAGGGCTTGTACCAATTTTACACCTTGGTCCGGTGAGGCTGTGATTTACTGAGACACTGTCCAACATCTTTACCCTGTCCGGGAATAGAGCCCGTGTAGAAAATAAATGCAGCTGTCAAGATCATAAACACTAAATAAGTCAATAGAAATTGGGAATTTTCTTACCTGTTCCAGCACAAATATTCTGTAGTGCAGTAGTTGGCTCTGCAGGAGTGGGTGCAGATGCCTCACCAGTCTGGTCAGGTTTAGTTCTCTATTTCTGTATAAAATTTGAGGTAGTAAACGTGATTTTACAAGTCATAAAATTTCTATCAGTTTTGAAACAATAGCATATCAAAAGCACGGCGGGAAATTCTTTTGTTCTGTGCCTTTTGAAATTCATAGGAATTAAATGGTACTGGTCTTATCTATTTTAATATAGTAAAATAATGCGAAATTGTCAAAGCTGGTCTTCCACTACAAGTGCTCAGAATTTCAAGATAGAAAAAATCAAATAAAATACCTTTTTAAGTGCCAAATAAATGATTGATGAACTGTGTTTGGCATGTTTGACATCACATTGTTCTCAATTGCAAAAGCTGTGAATGTCAATTGTATTTGATCAAGTGGCACTTTCCAGCTCTCTGGAAGCTACTTAAGGGATAGCAAATTTAAGTCATTCCCTTGGTGTCTTTCCTGGAGTGAAGAACTCTCCATGCACAATCAATATACAAATGGCCCATGCTGTTTCAATGACTTCTGGCTCAACACTGAAGAATGAAATGCCCCCTCTCCCTTTTTTGGAGCCCATCAGGCTTGGAACCCCAGCTTTAAGTACCTGTATGGAATTACTATGGCCACATTCCACCTAGAACGGCAGTGTTGTGGCTTCCACCAGCCTCCTGAGTTCACTGGTACTGTGATGTTGTTATTCTTGAGGACTTCAGAAAAACGGTGCATTTCCGATGTTTCGTCAATTATAGTTCCTTCTGAAATTACCAAATACGAATAGAAATACGAAAATGTGACACTATGGTGATCGTCTTAATTTCTATGTTATTGGTAGAAAGCCTTGCAGGAAAGAAAGAAAGAAAGAAATATCAGCTTAGGAATTCAGAACAAAAGCTGCAATGTTTTATCCACTCTCTTGAACTTTGACATCAGACAGCTGCTACCTAGATCCTCGAAAATGACCAAGATTATCACAGGTCAAGAGGTTCAAATGGTAAAACCTGACAGATAAACACAGACAAACCGGCAAACATATAGACAGACAAAGTCAAGAGCAATACCCAACCAACCCCGGCCCAAGCTGATGTAACACAAGCAATCTGGTTTGATACAGTTGACAACAGTAGCCAAAGATAACTTGAACTGCTTGTCCTCACTTTCAGTTACATAATTTCTTCTAGCACTAGTGGCTTCATCTTTTGTCTGTCATTTTTCCATTAAAAGAACGACTAGAGACAGGTGCCATCTTACCAGTAACCAGGACTGAAGTGTGCTTTTGTTTTGCGAAATAGACCATGAAATAGCTACATCTGGGTCATGTGGACTCATTACCATATCATTATCATAATTAATTAAACATGTCACACCGGTAGTTAGCAGACCGAAGGTATGCTGAAAGACTAAATTTCTTCAAGATCAGGGGCACAGTGAATCAGTGCATCACCACTGATCAACTGAAAAGTGTCAGATATTAGCTGATATAGAGCCGCTATCATGAATATTCATAAGTTTGACATACCTGCTGCTACAGGGAGCGCGCGTCTAATTCTATTACTCAAATAATGGAATACGGAATAGTTCCGAATTATGAAAATGGAAGTTATTACAACAGAGTACATTATGCATTGTCCTAAACTAGTAGTGCTGGAGAGTGACAAATGACTCATTCATATGTTATTTTGTGCATACATCACTGTATGACACATGTTCCACAACTGATATATGCTAGTGAATGCTAATGAATCTGCATATTATATCAGCATTACACAGAAATCGTGTCGATTGTGTACACGAGGGAGTAAAGGGAGCTCCCATAAGGTACCATATTAAACTTCTGATAAGTTTGATAAGTGTAGAATAACTGTAAAGTAACACGCTTAACATACTGAGTGTTGTTGGAAGGCAGGCACAAACTGGTAGTTTCCCTGACTCAATTCCGGTTAGTTTTAGTTCTACTTCTCTTGAATGGCAGGTGAATAAGTATTTTCTGTAATATTTCTCCACTGCTGATAAAAAAGTAAACAGAACGAAATTTATTTTGAAAAACGTAAATTGAACTCATTTAAACATTTACTCTGTTGAACAATAATATAATATAGTATACAATACTACCGTTTGATGTTAATGACCGTTTGTCATTAATAAAGGGATATTGAAATAATAGACTGTTATGAAACAGAGAAAGTAGAGTGTAGCTTCAATGAAGCTAACTGATTGCAGCAGCATGCTGTGTGTTACTGTGTGTGAGGAAAGAGAAGCTGCAAGGGTGTTGAGTAAATTTAGCAGAAGTTGTATTCTGGCTCTCACTGTGTGAAGTTGTTGTAACTTTGATCCTCTACACCTAAGCTCATTGAAAATCATCAATAAAATGTAAAACCCTGTGCGGAAATTAGGAGTTTATCAAGATGATTCTCTCATAGAGATCAATGGCCAAATAAATGGTTCAAATTAACGGCATTCCAAATTAATTTCGATGACCATCTTTTAATAACATCTCAACGTGGAACTCTATTCACAAGAATTGACAGCAATTTCAGGAACTGATATCAGGACAATTGCATTAATGGTTTTCATTCTAGGTTTCTCCAAGTTGGTTTAATGGAATTAGGCTAATTAGGCTAATTTTGTTTTCTGGTTTTTCCTTTTAAACCAAAATGGGAAATATTGTGAGAAAACTTAAAACAGTATGTTACTAATTATAATAATGAAACTGAAATTGATACCAGAATTTTAATTGCAATTAAACAACAATACATTTCAGCAATTACTATGTCTGCTGAAGAGTAAATTGCGAACATTAAAACCAATTTGGAGAAACCTCTATTAGCTTAGCATTCGCTCACCATGAAATTTAATTTTTGGGGGCCTTAAACTTTTTCTAGTAATTTCATGATCTGTATGACAATTTTTGGATCAATAAGGTTCAAAAGGTCCATCGAGAGTTGACTCTACCAGTCTAATAAGATTATAAAATCAACACAAATTATTTTTGGCATATTAATTCTATTGTTAATTTGATTCTAATTTTAAAGAGAATTCTAAATCTCACCAGAATAGTTATACGGATGTTTTGTGTCATCAACTGTCAGATTAAGGAAATCTTCCAATGTTATATCCAGGGACTGGGTTTCAGGCTTGCTGAAGTAAAATGAGTTATTCCTTATTGCGATGTTATTTTATCATTATTTGAGACGAGCATTTTCTTTATGCAGAAACGCAAGAGTAAATCAAGGATTTTCGGTCCAGGGGCACAACTTCTGTATTCAGGGTAGTGAGACGGACCCAGTCGAAAGTTTTTGTACCACTGATATTTCTTCATTTCTCTTAGGGTATTGCTTGGATATGTGAGGTAAATAGCTATTACATTAATAAATTTATTTTAATTAAATGTGATTTAGTTTTTTTGTTTCATATCTGTATCACATCTTTGGAGATTGCAATAAAACAATTTTATAGCTACCTCCAAAGATGTGATACAGATATTAAAAGGACAACTAAACCACATTTAAATAAAATAAATTTATTACCGTAATAGCTATTTTCCTCATACATCAGTACAATACTTGAAGAGAAACTTATAAATATCTGTGGTATTAAAACTTTCGATTGGGTCCGCTTCATCACCCTGGTCTTGCTTAAAACTGGTGTGTTGATTTCTCGCAATGTCAGGACTATTTTGGTATTGAATATTAACTTTAGTATCGTATTAATTTTAGACATTTGTTACTTTTAGTATCTCGAAAAAAGCCACAAAATTTTGTCTAAATCACTTCAAGTATATTATTTTGTAATTTAATGTAAAGTGAAGGGTAAAACCTTTTCATTTACTCCAGCCAAGCTATGAGCAACTGGGTCTCAGTCAGCTAATTTTGCATAAACAAATCTGTCACAATAGTTTTATTAAATCTGAGAAAACTATTGACTAAATTTATTAATTTACTGAATGTTGTCAATGACCAATTATAATTTACAGCAAAGATGGTAACTAGTCTGCCCACTTTTCATGATAAGGCTAATTAGGCAAATAAGGCACACAAACTTATTTGGGAAAAACCTCTAATATCATTTACCACGAATCACAAAAAGTGATGTCGTGCTGTTTCCACCCTTTGCCATGTCATGATTTGTGAGAATTATAAACATTTTGTAAATTAAAATAATAGTTGTCAAATAAAACCTTAATGATAGTTTCTATTTTATTGCCTCTCGTGCTTAGGTAGAAAATGTTTTTGTTTTACATTTACATACGAGTGCACGAAATATGACATACATTTGCTAGTCGGAAATAATTCTTGTGATATCACAAATGGGGAAACCATTGAGAAGCTGACAATTTAAACAATTTAAAATTTATTTAGCCAGAAAAGCAACTTGTGTATCGCACGAAGAAGACAACTTTGCAAAGGTGACGACAATAACAGCAATACATTCAGGACGGAAATGTCATGGTGGACATTCGCTTTACTTTTATCTTTCTTTTCCTTTTGCGTAAATTCTGAAGATTCTTTAAGAAATATCAAGTGGAAAATGAGATCAATCTTGAATCAAGTTGTAAAATATATTCAAGAAGTCCTGGAAAGAATTCTCCAAAAATACCCACTAAGTAAATGCACACAAAGGACAACTTTGAATTCTCTTTACTTTAAAATTAAAACGTTTGACAGATTTACAAAGCTTGTGAAAAGTGAAATGTTTTCCTGGAAATACAATAATACATTTACGAAGGACAAAACAATTATTTGGCCAATAAAATCACTAGCAATTAAGTTGCTTTTGGAAAATCAGTTATGCTCCAAAATATCACATCGCATAAACACAGCTTATTCTTTCTTCTTGGAAAAGACATTAAGATTGAACATTACATTTTATAATATCAGTCTGCAAGAATTGTTCCGCACATGTATCAAGACCAATATAACTGTTCTAAGCTTTGTACCAAGAAGTTTTTTTCATTCCTGTCTATTGTGGCTTACATTCGCAGTTAACTGTATATATCCAAAAATCACCAAATGTTATTTTATATTTGAAATCACAGAGCATCTTGCCAGCAGAAGTTCATGTTACCAGCAGTATCATTGCTGACCGTATTATTGTAAGCTACCCGGTCGACCAAAACAGTCTTGAAGGACTAATTTTGATTCATCAATTATTGAGCATGAATAAAATACATTTTAACGTTTTTCTTTGTGGTAAAGAAATATCAAACAGTTATCGTGAGATTAAATAATTCTGCAAACTGTCTATTTTATGACGGTCCAGGGTTTTTGTCAGAGAAAACAAAAATACAAATTGTTAAGTCATTCTCTGCGCTAACATTTCAGTGTTTGCTACAAATAATTATTGGTTTCAAAAAAGTCAGAAAGATATTATCAACTATAAACTTTTGGGGATAAGAAGCCCCCATGAAACATTTAGAAATTACTTCACATTATAATGCAACATTAAAACAGCTGGCCTGTTTAAAACACTTTGTGAAGTCTTGTATATTACATGTGCATGTTCCACAAAATGCTTCAATAAATATTACTATTGTAGCTTTAAACTACACGGGAAGACTTAGTACAACTTGTAGATATGGAGGTGTCTCTTTGTACGATGGCCAACCAAATGACGAAGGTGAAATAACAGAGGGACTATATGCAGAAAGTAACTTACTTTGTTTAGGAAATAATATGTTGTTTCCCAGGAGTTTCTACACAAATCACTCAGATGTAATTATCATCATTTATTATCATAAAGAGTACAGTTCTTTAAAAGTTACATTTAAGATAAGGCACATGATATGTTACAGTGCAAAGTTTAACGTATTTATACCATATGTCTACAGATACTCATACGAACGTTCATTTGTCAGATTCAGTGGCTTCGTAATAAAAAAATATCAAATGGTTTTAGATTGTATCTATCGTCCCCGGGTTGCATTGTTTTTCAAATCTCGGGAGACGTTCATGTCCAGGAATTGTCCGATCTAATTCAAAAGAAACTCAGACCCACTGTGATGGATGCAAGCTCTTTCTGTCTGAGTATCTACATGCTCACCAGAAAACGCGTTCCAGGGAAGTATTCCTTTGTCCATGTTTTTAGGTAAGCAGGCTTCCCGGTGGATGGATAATGCATGGTTATGAGACTTGGAGTCCAACCCCTGAAAATATTGCATCATATAGAGTTGAAGCTTGGTTTCATCTGTGGTCCTTAAGTTGGACAAATATCCATGCAACCTATGTCTCTTCGGAACCAGACTTCAATATTATTCACCCGATGCAAGTTTTTGAAAGAAGAACTAGTTTTTTATCTTCCCATGTTCTGTCAGAGGATGTTTTGGTTTTAATCTCAAATAGTACTCTCTACAACCGAACCATGAAATTCAGAATGGATGCAGAGACAAGAAAACAGGGTTACGATCATTACATCAAATGGGAAGATGAAATTGAGTTTTACAAAGAAAACTCAAAGGTATCAATAGCATTGCCAGGTGTGCTTGTGTCCATTGGTTTGCAGTTGCTAAGCTACAGTAGAAACTAAACAAATCAGCGAATTTTCTACTATTGGATCAAAGGAAATCCCCATCCAAAGTCTTATAAAGATCACAAAAGAATTGATTTTGACTTTCCATATTTAAAATCGTTTACATTTACGATAAGTACAAGCAAAACGTTTATGTTTTGGAAAGGGTACAATCCTTTCTTTCTCGGTCTTTCAAGGTCGTCGTGGGTTTCGGCAAAGTTATTCTCCTCGAATAGCGCGTCGAAATTTCGCTTTAATAAAGGAGGATATTTACCTGAATTTTACAGCAGAGCAGAACAGGAAGAACTCCTAACTGTGATAAAGGCGACTGAAGATTTACATTCTAAAGAGGTGTTACATATTGGTATCATGACCTTCAGGCTTAATGCAGGGTATTATTGTATTACTCTTTCTAAGGCGACTAATAGCCTTGTCCCAATTAAAATTGAAGTTTTTCGGTCATTTTGCTTTTTAAACCTGTTGAAGCGGTTTATTTATTTATATTTTGTATAAATAGGATTTTTAAGTTGCTATCCAGAAATGTCTAATGTTTGTTTATCAACAAACAGTCTGACTTTATTCCGTTTTTAGGGGTGACAGCTTGAATTGCAATTTTGGTTTTAGATATCCCTGCAAATAAATGGCGGTTATTTAAAGATTTTCTCCTCGATGAACAGTTTTAGCAACTCGACGTCCAGAAAAACCTAAACTCGAAGATGGGCAAAACTATTCATTGACAAGTAAATCTATGAATAGCTGTTGCATTATTTAACTAATTGAATCAATAAAAACAACAAACTATGAATAACTGCATGCGTGAATGCCCAAGTTATTTAACACTGGAAGTTACTCACGACTGGGACAGTAATGTACTACATTAATAATTACTCACGTGACACTCTCTCACCAATGGAAATATGTGGGAAATCACTGGAAAACGGAATCGCTAAAACGGAATAACTCAAAGTTTGTTTATGAGCAAACAAATCAATGGACGTTTCTAGATATAAATTTTACAAAACTACCATGATTTTTAGTGCCATCATATGTAAATAATTCAGCAATTGAAAATAGTATCATTTATTAATTTGGGTCACATTATATTCACAATTTTATATGTAGTTAATTCATATGAAAATAATACTTAAAGTCTCTTTGATAAACGATTCCTGAGAAATCAAAAAGGTGGTTAACAAGCCTCTTCCTTCCGTCCCCCACCAAATTTCAGCTATTGAACATTGCGTCTTCCTAAGAAAAGTAAGGATGGTCTTTCATTTCCATTCCAAAATGGAATTAAAAACAAATCATGAAATTCTATTCATTTTTGGAACAATAGCACATCAAAAGCACAGCATGGAACTTTTGTGTTTTCTCTCTTGTTCTGTGCGTTCCGAAATTTATAGGAATTTCTTGAATAGCGGATACACTGGTCAATTTATGGGAGAATATCGAATCAAAGTTTCCCAGAGTTGAACTATTTTTATTTCACAATTCATCGATAATATTTAATGTTTTATTCAAATAAAGTATTTATTGTTGACCCTGTTCAAAGTATGACTTGCATTATTGTTTTAGTCCCAGCATGAAGTTTGGCTACAAGTGGAGACAGACACGACCAGTTTCCTATCAGAGCTGGAGCAACAAGAACTACGGAAAACAACACATTACCCGATTTACGAAGTATTTCTATGATTTAAAGTTTAGCCAGTACACATTTTGGCCTAATCCGTTCAGTGCAGAGAGAGAAATTTTTTTTCTTCTTTTTTTTTCCTTGACAAGATCAGGCAATCTCAAGGACTTTCAAGTACAATCAAAAAACGTTTCAAAAGAGAAAGAGACAAACACTTAATCACAGCCAAAAGGATATCAGGGGACATGCTTTATCCATTTGTATCATCACAGGAAAAATGTGCAGTATTACTCTTAAGTAATTTAGCTTATCCACAATGGATTTTAGTTGACTGTAACAAGAGGTTCATTAACCATGTAGTGTGTCAAATGAACGACCCATTAAAGGCGGTATCAAAAGAAGCAGTGGTTAACAGGGAACCAAGGTGCAGCAGTTTTACCATCATGAAAAACCAAACCTGTTACTTATTTGTTAAGTTCAACAAAGGAAAAAGTATTTCACTGGGAATTGACGATGTTTGCACAACCCAAGGGATGTCTTCTTTTCAAATAATAAACATTAAAATGTTTGATTTCATTTTCTCTGCTTTAAAATTAAGCAAACTGTGGCTGATATCATCCTTTCCAGACGACAAGCACGGTCCAATGCAATTAAAATATGAGAAAAGCTGGCTAGGAATAATTTATGAGAAAAGAGCTATAAATTACACCGATGCTCGTTGATTTTTTATCGGCCATAAAAAAGCCGAACGTATTTACATTGAAAAAGACAATACATATGTATGTGGTAACAGAGAACTAGTCAGTGTACACGTGTGCGATTGTGTAAATGATTGTACAAGGGATTGCCGTTTATTGGCTTGTGGCGATGGCGATGAAGTTAGCTGCAGACCACTTTTGCCAAGACGAAACTTGTAAATGTGACTACAAGTCTAGAAAAGGAAGTTGTCTCAGTTATGTTTCTTTAAATATGCTTCGAGAGAGAGAAGCTATAGAATCACTTGTTTGTTCTGAAAAACTTGGGAAAGATTAATTATTATTTAACGATCTGATAAATGACTGTGGCTCTGCTGTTGGTTATGAATACGAGTACCGAAATTTGCTTAAATGTGGGACCCACGTAAGTTGCGAGGATAAAGATCAACTTCCATGCATTGAAGTTCACTCTAGGTGTTACAACTTTAGTGGTCTGTGTTTATACAGATTAAACCATTATCATCGTTTGGTTCCTTGTTCAACAGGTTCCCATATTGATGACTGTGAACTCTTTGAATGTAATAACAGATTCAAGTGTCCTAAATACTATTGTAATCCATGGGATATGTATGTGATGGAAAGTGGGACTGTCCAGATTGATATGATGAACATGTCTGCGGGACGACCAGGCTCTGTGCTGACATGTTTAAATGTAAAAATTGTCAAATTTGCACACATTTACTTGACGTATATGACAATTATTTTGATTATCCACTAGAAAATGATGAAACATTGTGCTAACTCGACAAACGAATTTGTCCTCACCAATGTAGATGTTTAAATCTGGCCATCTTATGCAAAAACACACAGTTAAGCTTGACTTCCTACCACACGCTGCTTACTTTATAACTCATACACTCATTACACCTCTTTCATTTGTAATGGGAGATACAGTTTTTATTTTACAATTACCTCAAAACGAAATTGCAAGGGTTTGCTCTTCGATCGTTGATTTGAAATCACCGATTGTCCTCAATATGTCGCTGAATAGAATTACAGATCTTCATACAAATTGTTTTGCACATCTTTGGCAGTTAAAACAATTGATACTAAGTAACAACAAAATAGATACAATAGAAGTCAAATCATTTGTAGATCTAGGCATAGTATTTGTACTTGACCTCTCGTACAATCAATTGCAGAGGATTTCCTCAAATATGTTTCAACGCATTTTCCATATTTATGTTCTAAAGATTCATGATAATCCTCTAGTACACAAATATCTAGATACGTTTTCTACTGAAACACCAATTTATCTTGTGATTAGTTTCGATTATCACTTTTGTTGTATGGTTGCTGCGGAAACAATGTGCAGTGCTGTCAAACCCTCACATATTTCACGTCATCTCTATTTCCAAATGTTCCTATGAAAGTTTCGTGTGGCATCATTTCAATTTTAATTTTAGTTTCCAACATCACACCGTTCGTTACAACCATTTTGACAAAGGTAAAAGGGCAGAAAATTAATATATTTGAGGTAATTACAAGTTTTAGCATCTTCGGCAATATTTTGCATGGAATTTCTTTCTTTATTCTATGGATAGTTGATTTTCATTACGGCGATTGTTTTATTCCGCAGGAAAATATTTGGAGAGGGAATATATTTTGTTCCATTGCATTTGTGTTCTTCTTGTTTTCTAATATTTTTCTCCCAGTCTGTCTGGCATTTCTGTCATTAGCTAGGCTGAATGTTGTTTTATACCCTATGAAATCACAACTTAAGCGAAAGTCTTTTGTATTTAAATGTTTAACCTTTGTTTTTGTTATAATAACAATATTAACACTGGGTGTGAGAATAATTTTGGGAATGCATGAAGTTATGCCAACTAATTTGTGTTCACCATTTATCGATCCAACACATTCTATCACAGAAATTAAAGTAATGGTTTGGTTCGTTTCTGGCTCTGACATTATTGCCACAATGATGCACTTTATTTTCTTGAGAAGTCTGGCGGCAGGAAAACATATACACTCGTCCCCGGATATATCGATATTTTTGGCGCGGAAAAAAATATCGATATAAGCGGGATATCGATATAAG